>JAYKAV010000755.1:855559-1026260 GCA_035582835.1 Phoebastria nigripes
AAAAAAAAAAAAAGACAGAGAGAAAAGGAAGAAGGACCCATTAAAGTGGCAAGATCTGAGTTTAAAAACCAGATAAAACATGAACGACTGGCTTTACAACACGTCCCACTTCAGAAAATGTGGTTTGTCTTTGTTTTATTCGCATCACTCAGTGCTATAGGTTTATCCCAGCTTGGAAAAGGGGGTTATTAGCTCCACTTGACGCATCAGTTGAGGGGGTCAGAAAACTCTTCTGGTACTGTATTAACTTTCTTTGAGGTGTGTGTGTGTGTGTGTGGTGGTTTTTTTTTTTTCCTCAGTGAGAATTTATGACTGGTGATTCAGAAAGTGAACCGGTGTTTATTTTCCTTTTCCTATGATACTCCACACTGCCTATGTTCCAGGAAACATGACATAGCTGTTATTGCTAGAAATGAGCTTTCTGCCAGTGGTTTACATTCACAACTGGCTTCTGAAGGAAGGAATTCCTGGCAGTGCTCCTCAAACTGTATAGTTTTGTCCTTTGCAATATTCCTGAGCATTTTTTTTTTTTTTTCCAGATTTGCAAATCCAAACAGAAGATAATTAATAATTGCCACTTGGGACTGGGGATTGGGTGAGTGTCTCTTCTCCTCACTTTGATTAATCTCTAAAACAGCTTAACACATTCCCCAGTGTTTGCATTCTGCAAGATCCAGAAGGATTTGCATTCATTTATGGCCATGTGCTACACCCTTAGGGGGGCAAAATGGCATCAGCTCATTGACAGCCATGTGGGTAAATTCTGCCTCTGCAAGGAGATGCAGCTCCAATACCATCAGCAACATTAGATCCACAAGAGATACGAGTTTTATGATAGTGCTACCCAGCATCCGATGGTTTTAGGGAAAAATCTGGCTGAAGAGGGGAATTATGACTAGTGCACTTGAAATGACCAATTGTCCAGTGAATGACCAGTTGAATTCTCTTTGTGTGTTGGTAGAACAGCAATGACAGATGGCATAGCACTGGAAACATTCATGGTCAGGTTGAACAGGGTAACCTGATCTGGTTGAAGATGTCCCTGCTCACTGCGGGGGGGTGGGACTAGATGTCCTTTAAACGTCCCTTCCAACCCAAACTATTCTATGATTCTATGAAAGTGATTCAAAAGGAAGATTCATTAAAAGGCAGCTTGTGATGTGGTAGTTACACTGAAGCTCTGAATGGAGATGAAGATGAAAACCAAGAAAGAAGGACACAAGGATATTTAAATAAGTCTGGATTCTGTTTCGCATTTCTGTGCGTTGGCATGACCAAATACAGTCAATAGGAAGAAGAATCATTCCACATACCAGCAGAGGTGGACGATGTTTTCTCAATGCTTTTTCCCCACAGTTCTCATCAATATCTTGAAATTTGCTAGCCTAGAACAGCAATTCACTAAACACCATTTGATTTTGCTGGTTTTGGCTGGCATCAGTCTGCCCCGTGGTGTCTATCTGGGTCTTAAGGAAATTACAAGCGGTTAACAAATAAAAGCCTAATTGTGCCAGATGTGGGACATTTTGGCAGTCTTTGAGTTCCAACAGTCTGATTACGATCCCTTTATTCATTCATTTCAGGGAACAAAACCTTGTAACAAAGTCTTCTTGGAAACACCACCAAAATTGATGCTTTTAATTAAAAAAACAAAGTAACAGAGCAAATACAAAGAGTAATTGCAATTGAGGCTTTTTGGTCTGAATTTTCCTGCTGGAAAGTTGGAAAAGGTCATTGAAATAAACACTTTCTTGCTTGTGTCTAAACATTTTTATTACAAAGAATAAATGTATTTCCTGGACTATGAAAAGAAAAATACAAGGCAAAGCAGCTTCACTTGCAATGGTAGTATTCTAAGCCAGTTAAAGCAGATAGACATAGCTCTCTGATCTATTTGGAGGAGGTTAACAGACCTTGTAGCTGTGACCACAGCCTTTAAACTTGAAACATTTTGTGTCCCACCAGGCAGAGACTTATTCCCATCTAGGACTTTCTGTTTAGAAGTACACCCAGAGCACTGCATAACTGTGACACTTCTTTGCACTGCAAATTTGATATGCAGGTGAGGAATGACTTTTTTTTTTTTTTTTTGAGATTTCTAGACCCTTGCTATCTTCTCAAAGCTCAGCTGCTGTGACTAAAGCTGAATAAACTAACGCAGATTTTACCTGAAAAAAATCTTCATATACAAGAAGTGAAAACTATGGAAAAAGAAAWCTGTGTGATAGTCCTATACTGACCAGGGCTGATGGAAGTGATATTTCTGCTAGCTCCAGTGGGTAAAACTGGGCTTTAAGGAAGAATCTCCCTTTCAYGGATGGGAAAATTAAGCCTCGAAGTGAGTTATGCATCCCTCTCCTCTCCACTTCAGGAACACTCTTCTGCTTTCCAGACTTTTCTTATTTCCCTTGATATATTTCTTATCAGCAATTTTATTAATTTTCAGTCTTGCCTTAGCTGCCCTGAAAATATCAAAGTATCTTAATCTCCTCAAACCAGCCAGACTCTTCACTCCTGATGTCCAAATAACACTTCTCTGCACCTGCTTCAGTTTGAGTCCCAAAACTAGATTTGCAGAGTATCTTTTATTAGTTAAACTTACACGGCTGGAAAAACAACAACAACAAAAAAACCCCTAAAACACACACAACCCTCCCTCTCATCCCTATATAGGCAAGCTCTCACCTATCAAATTAGGCACCTAGAAGGGATGACCACAAAACAGGCCAGAGAGAGAAAATTTGTGATTGCTTTTATATTCCAGCAACTAAAGAGTTCATGTGGTAGGCTGGGATGCAGTCCCTGCCTTAATAAGCACTTAATTGTTATACCTAGGAGGAACAGGTTTGATAGCAGATAATGAGAAAAGTCTCTTAGGAGACACAGGGCCACCCTGTGGGAGATGGGGACCCCAGCTTCTGTCCCAAATAAGTGAAGAGGGGGATTTGAACACTGGTTTTCTGCATTTTGTTGAATAGTTTAGGACTGGACTATAAAACTGACGTTGCTACAGTTTTTGCTAATGCTGCTCTGTGAGASATTATGCGCATTTGCACTTAAAAGATGAGGTTGTGCTAAGTTTATGTAACCTGCAGTGCTTTCTGAACACTTTAGCACCCATAATTCAAGGGCTTGTGGGACCTTGGCACCACTGGGATTAGGTGGGATTTGGAGAATCTACCTTTCTGACATAGGCTTATAAAAGTTATGTCTGTATTATACATTAAATACACATTGACATTCTTTGGCTTGGAGATTAACTAGCATAGGACAACCTGAACTTATGCTGGCAAACTTACTGTCCTCCARAACAAGGTGGCTGGCATCTAACAGCAAGTTGGTCGCCACAGATTCTGCTTTGCACCTCCTTACTTGCCAAAATGACATGGCCTAATCCATACCAGAAATGGGAACTGTTCTTTGACCTGTGCTGACCCTAGACTGTGCTGAGGAGCTGTTTGGGATACCACTGGTTGACCTGCTCCAAAAATGTGCTAGGGAACATATAGACATTTGCATACCAGTGGTAGTGGTTGATTTAACAGCATGGATGTTGCTAGGTGGCTTTTACACCACTTTGAAAAGCCAGACTCAAATTCAGCCATTACGATGTCAAGCATGAAACACGTAGAAGGAAAATTCCCAAGCCCTAGACTTAGACATCTAACTCAAGCATTGGAGAGGACAACTCCATTACTCATTTCTCTAGGGGGAATGGGTGGGAAAGGAGGTGCCACTTTTGGCAGGAGAGACTTGTCTCTAGGGCACACACCCGAGAAATGGGAAACCTGGATTCAGGTCTCTGCTCAGCTTGAGAAGGTTCAGCCTTTGAACACCTCCATCTCAGGAAGGTAAACTGCAGTGTTGAGGGTTAAGGGGTGGGAGGTGTCCCTTTTTTTGTGTGTGTGTGTGTGTGAAAGGCAGGCTTCTAGGATGAAGAGATGGAGCAGAAATCTGTGGCCCAGAGCATGAGAAGATTTCTGTGGGAGCGGGTGAGACGGATTCAAAATACCCAGTATCCTGGTGGTTATGACACCAATGTGAAGATGAAGCTGTCACATTGAGGGAGTTGTCAATGTCTGAGCTTGTAAAAAAAACCAGGCAGAATTAAGTCTGATGAAGTAGCTGCGAATCCTAATAAAATCCTAATAATAACACTTACGAACATCAGTAGAAGAGAAGCCTTTCAGTGCAGTGATTCTGATGTGATCTGTAATGCTACGAAGTTACCATTTTTGAATGAAAGTCGATCCACAGTTTTTTGCAGCACAGTGGAGACCAGTGGTGATGAATAAAATATATATATATTTTTACATCACTAAGTGGCCTTAAGGCTATTTGCCATCTGGCTTTTATTTAATAAACAAAGTGAATCAAATTAGACCAGCAGAATAGTCAAGGACTCATTTGACTTTCAGATGGGGTTAAATACACACATCCCTCAGCATCCTGAGGAGAAGTATTTTCAACACAAATAGACACTGGAGAAGGCTTTCTATGACAGCTTTCAATATTTATTTCAGTGGAGAATTACAGGGAAAAGAAAAAACACGCCTTGAATTAATCATGTTCAAAATAACACAGCAGTAATCACAGACAAGTTGAAGTGGACGTCTGATTATTATATAATTATATAATACCTGATGAGAGACATCCAGAAATATAATTACTCTAATTCCAGATTTTAGGGTGAGAAAGTAACTGTAGATCGTCTTGTCTAACTCACTGTAAAACACAAATCTTGTAATTTCACCCAGTGACCTCTGCACTGGACACCATAACTTGTGTTTTTCTCATCTCTATCTTCCAGAAAAGCACCTGTCTGTGCAGATTAATCTATGCATTTACTTTTATCAACCAGACTCATTCAATCAAAACATAATATGGTCTCATCTGAAAATATTTTCTCCCCTTCTTTAAAATCATGTTGACAGGCACCAGTGGTAGTCTCGTATGTGACTTTCTTATCTGTTGGACCCTGTACTGTCTCTTTCTTAAGCCTCCCTGATTTAATGTCAGATGAATTAGTACATAGTTATGCCAGTTATTCCATTTTTCCTTTTTGAGCAAGGAAAGGGATCCAGAAAACCAGGTTTAATATAAAAACCTAAGACTGGACATTCTGGGTCCAGTCTAAGGTTTCCCCTGTCCCAATATTCCCTCTGCAACCGTGGCCAACAGCAGTTATCCAGGGAAGAGTGTAAGAATAGGGCAAATGTATATTAGTGCTTCGCTGTGATATTTTATATCTTTTTCTTCTCTGTGATATGTACTAGTCATCCCCATACTCCCTTGGCACAAGCAGCAACCAGACTGGTTTTCCAGGGTTCAGGCTCAGGTAAAAAAAAGGCAGGAGGGCAGGAGTCTATTTATGACCCCTGAAATCAGTTGCACATGTCTGGGGAACGGCTTGCTTTGCTTAGGAAACTGCCAAGCACTAGTCCTGCAGCCAGTCAGTTCTCTGGGGAGTTATCTGGGCCTACTGACTTGCAAATGCATAACCCTAGGAGATGATATTAAACACCATTTTTCATTACAGGTGGGTTGGAAAGTTGTTTCTCATGATATGAATCCAGCTTCCTGCGCCTTGCTAACTACAGAACACAAATATGTATTGAATGCCCCACCATCATTCCTCAAAGCTTGATCATCTACGTCTGGAAATGGGCATTTATTTTTATTACAATGTCTGTCTTTTCTAAAAATATTCAAAACAAATTCCTAGGGTCCTGACAGCTGTGGAATGTAGCTTCTCTCATCATATTTCTCCATTTAATGCCTTCAAAATTATTGGCCTCGTGCCTTCTCCCCCTTTCCCTCATTAGATTTTAACTTGGATTGTGCAGGAAACAGGGCTGATATGATCACGTTGATTTTCCATCTGCCTGCCTGCCTCTCCCTATTGCTGGTTGAACCCACTGGCGGTACCAGACAGAGGGGTAGACCTCTCCAGGGAATTAGGTACCTACAAGACTTATGGACATTGATGAGTGATTAGAGGAGCAAGGAACAAAACACAGGCAGTTATATTTCAGTCCTTTGTCTTTTCTGAGATGAAAGCTGGGCAGTCAGCAAGCATGGTCCTCCTGGCTGACTGGTTGGAGCAGTACATGGGGTGGAGAAGAGGTGATGGACCGTGCATTGCAGCAGGGAAAGGAGGGGATGCTGTGTGCAAGGGAGGGGCTGGGACACCGTGGTGAGATGGGGACAGAGTGCAGAACCCAAGTCCATGAAACTTGGCTTCATTAATTCCACTGATGATGCTGCAGTGCTGCTGTAAACAAAAAATATCTTGTTTATATATTTTACTTCTTGCAATGTTCATTTCCTCCATAAGCCAGCTGGGCTTTTATGAAAAGACATTTTTTGACTGGGAATTCTGACTATTTAATACGCTTGTTTTAACAGCTCCCAGTTCTGAACTGCATTTGTTCAGTCTCTGTCTCATGGTGCAACTCACCTTCAGCTTTCCTTAACACGGACATATTTACTCTTCTGTACTACACGCAGTCAAATCACTGAGAAATATAAACGTGCAAAGCACATCTCCTGCATTCACACTGGCTTTCTACACTCCATATCACATAGACCTTACAAAGCATTTTTTATCAAAAGCAATGTGGTAGCTGAAATAGAGGTAAATAAGAGAGGCCAGTCTTTATTATCTTCCATTCAACCACCTGGCAGAGCTGAAAGAAGAGACCAGCTTTTGGGGTGCCCAGGCTTTTCTGGGAGAGGTCAGGATTATTGTCGTATGGGAAAACTGTAGCAAAGCAAAGGGAAGCACCTTGATGATAATCTCCCATTAGACTGGGACAATCAGACAAAGTCTCCTGTATGTCTTTAGCTTGAATGTCACACTATGTTACCTTCCTCCCTTGCAGACAAGAGACCACTTGCACAAGTCACTTATTGGCAGATGTGATCAAAACAGGTAAAAATTCTTGCCCATAAGAAATATATTGTGCTGGAATAGTTGGGAACTGTTCAAACCATCATCTTAAATGGGGACGCATGTCCCTGCCATAATTTATTGATGCCACCTATTAGGTAATACTAACTTTTTTTCTYGTTGCTTATAAAATACAAATGTTTCCCAATTAAACAGGGCTAGGATTGAGTAAGCACAACACTATCACCATCCCTCCAAAGCTAATTTCTTGGCAGGAGCTGTACTGAAATGTAGCGCAGGCAAGTAGAGTCTCCTTTGGAGGTTGGACATAGCATAGGCAAGTAGCATCTCCTTTGAAGGTTGGAACGGGGTGCTTTTAGGACAGTGTCTGGGAAGGCAGGAAAGAGACAGTGTGCTGACAGGAAGGGGCTTCTTTCATGGAGAAATGGAGAAAGCTTTTGGGCTCCAAAATGACATTGAATTCCTGGTTTTTCTGAGCTTTCACTTGGAAATCTAGGAGCTGGCTTAATTTACAGTTATGGTTATGAATATTTTAGCTCATTTCTGGATTTCATATGGCCATTTACATAAGCCTGACACTTGCCCATGACTACATGAGGTCAGCCAACATGAATCACCTCCCAACCTGCCGTGAAGGCTGACACATGGTGAAGGGTGGGGTTCCTGGGCTTGTTTTCCCTCTAGCAGATGAGGACGTGGATGGGGGACAGCAAGGCCACACCCTGCGACATCAAGGCTGGAGATGATAATGAGTCTGTCTTCCAGGGACAGCAAGGATTTCAAACCAGTCTACCAGGCCACCAACTGAAGAGCCAGGGTGGTGTGATGGGTAGGGACGTGAGAAGGGTGCATCTGCCCTAAGGTGCCTGAAAGCCACAGGGACTGATGACAGTCATCCTAGGGATGGTGTCTTCACTAGCTCAGGTGAATTGCTGATTTCTCTATATTGATTGCAAAAAAGCTGCGTGATCAACTAAGACTTGGGGGTCTAAATGTAGTGAGACTAATCCTGCCTCATATCTGCTGTGTCCTCTTTCGTTTTTCTTTAGGGTACACAAGGCGACACCTTCCTGGTTTTAGCTAGGAAGAGCTTGTCAATAATATTGGAAACCACTGTCAGCAGATTTTGAAGGATGGAGCACCAAGGGATATCAATCTTTCCCCAAAATTGGAGCTTGGAGATGCTTCCATTGGTATGATCTTTCCTTTGGGAAAAGGTGTCAGCTCTTATTTCTCCTTTAGTCCAGAATGCAAACCTATTTTTTCAGTGCTCTCTGGAGCAACTATTTTCCCTAGTGCCTCCTGCAATCCTGGTACCAGGTCTAAGCCCTGGCTTGTCCTAACTGCAGACTCAGGAAAACTATACATTTTTGCTCCTCACGCCCTACTTTCCTTTCAGAGGTCAGAGTTATAAGCTGCAGAGCATTTGAGTAGGTCTTCTGGTCTGCATGAGTAGGAAACTAAAAGGTAGGCTGGCTACAGATTTAGCTACAGTCACATCTGTAACAGTAACTCACAACATGCGATCTGCGGTACAATGCAAGTACTATTTCTGGAGGCAATTTCTAGAGCAATGCTGTGTGGACACACTTTTATATTTTATGGAGGAATATTCCAACATCTACAGCTTAAGTTCTGACCATCTACATGCCTTGGACAGTTCCTTCGTGTGTGCATGGAGCACATTCAGGGAGCCTAGTTACTGCTGACATTGACTGTGAAACATTGGTGAGCTTTTCCTTGGACTTCAGCCTGTTGTGGGATTTGTTTGTAGTCCTTTTCTGCTCAAAAGCTTAAGCAAAAACCTGGAAAATGTTGCAAGAAAGGCACGAAGGATAACCAAGGGTATGGAAAGACTCTCAAGTCAGAAACAAGGGAGAAGGTTTGGATAATTCAGCCAGATGAAAAGAAAACGGAGAGGGGGATGACAGAGGTCTGTAAAATTTTGAGTGATACAGAAGGGTTGAGCAGGGATCTGACTTTACACCATTTCTTGCAATACAGAAACTAGGAGCCAGCAAATGAAGCTAGGAGGCGAGGGTAGTCCTTCATGCAAAAGATAACAACTCTAGAACTTCTTGCTGAAGCACRCTGTAAATGCAAAAAGCTTGCGTGGGCTTAAGGTGAAATTAAGCACTTGAAAGTACAATCTATGGTGAATTACTAAGCAAATGACATGAAGCTCAGGAGATSTCCTCAGCTGAAGATATTTAGTTATCTTCCTTGGGCATGCTTTTCTGACTACTGTGAATGGTAGGATTCTTGGTCTCAGGCAGTGTGGTTGTTGTTATGAGATGGCAATGGCTGTCACCAGCACCCTTCAACAAATAAATCTTAACTAGCTGGACATCACAGGTTGGAAATATCTACAGTAATGAGCAACATGAGCTCAGTGTTTGTAAGAGTCAATGTGTTGCGTCCTGCATTTTTCTGAGATTTTTTTTCCAGAGCATCACTGGATATCCAGAGGGACCTGGACAAGCTGGAGAAGTGGGCCCGTGTGAACCTCACGAGGTTCAACAAGGCCAAGTGCAAGGTCCTGCACCTGAGTCGGGGCAACCTCTGGTATCAATACAGGCTGGGGGATGAAGGGATTGAGAGCAGCCCTGCCGAGAAGGACTTGCGGGTACTGGTGGATGAAAAGCTGGACATGAGCCGGCAATGTGCGCTAGCAGCCCAGAAGGCCAACCATATCCTGGGCTGCRTCAAAAGCAGCATGGCCAGCAGGTCGAGGGAGGTGATTCTGCCCCTCTACTCTGCTCTGGTGAGACCCCACCTGCAGTACTGCATCCAGCTCTGGGGCCCTCAGCACAGGAAAGACACGGACCTGTTGGAGTGGGTCCAGAGGAGGCCACAAAAATGATGAGGGGGATGGAACACCTCTGCTATGAAGAAAGGCTGAGAGAGTTGGTGTTGTTCAGCCTGGAGAAGAGAAGGCTCTGGGGAGACCTTATTGCAGCCTTTCAATACTTAAAGGGGGTTATAAGAAAGGTGGGGACAGACTTTTTAGTAGGGCCTATTGCGATAGGACAAGGGGTAATGGTTTTAAACTGAAAGAGGGGAGATTCAGACTAGATATAAGGAAGAAATTTTTGACTCTGAGGGTGGTGAAACCCTGGCCCAGGTTGCCCAGAGAGGTGGTAGATGCCCCATCCCTGGAAACATTCCAGATCAGGTTGGACGGGGCTCTGAGCAACCTGATCTRGTTGAAGATGTCCCTGCCCATGGCAGGGGGGTTGGACGAGATGACCTTGAAAGGTCCCTTCCAAACCAAACCATTCTGTGATTCTGTGATTCTGTGATTCTGTGATTCTATGATTCTATGGATATGTCCATGCTAATAAGCATATAATGCAGTAGGAGTGGGGCAGAGCAAAATGCTGTAGAGCAAAGTGGTTGGTGCTGTGGAGTGGACATCCACATCACACATAGTTCAAGACATTTTACTTCCGTCTAACTTTAATTTGGTCCCAAGATGTTTGGCTTCCTGATCTTACTCCCTTAGATCTAAATCAGCATAGACTTTTCATAGACCTAAATCTGGTGGGTTTTTTTTAACCAGAGGGGTTTGAGTGCCTCCATGGGTGTGTAGAAATATGGCATACATGATGTTATTTTTCACAAACATAAAAACTGGGACATTTTCCTATTTTTGTTCACATTCTGTGTCTTATGAATAGCTAACATTTTAACCTGTTTAACAAATGAAGTCAATGAGTCAGTGGAAATTTAATGGAAAGAAAGCAGAAAAGAGTGACCTAAGAGGTCAATGCCCAAACATGGATGTCTAGCACAATTTAGGATGCTGTAGAGGATTCTGCCTTCAGTTGCTGAACCAGAAGAGCGCTGGTCTCCCACCAGTCATCTGACATATGTGGCAGTCTAATGCTACCTTATAGCATCCCAAGTGGCACTAGATGCCTATATCTGTGCAACAGATTTGACACCCAAATATTCCTCACTAAGCCACGAGGAAATTGTAAATAGTCATGAGCTGAGGGATCTGCTGAACTACCTCAGGCAGGGAGTTTGGATAATTGTTGATTACCTAAAGATCGACTGGCTGTCTAACTGAGGAGACTGTCCATCAAGAAAGACTGTGGTGATTTCAATCATCCAGGACCTATGTTTGCTGTCCCGAGAAACTGTTCTGCCTTGACAGAGATACCGACAGTCTAATCTCTCTGAAAGGCAAATGTGTCATACCTGAATTTGTAATATGAGAAAACAGCCCCTGGCCTTCAGAAATCCTTTAACTCCTTGTTCAGACAGAATACAGAAAGGTAAAGAAGTGGAGAGTGCAAAGCAAACAGCCTTCTGGCACAGAGATGCCTGGGAGGGCTTGAAGGAACATCTATTCTAGGGTGGGTGAATGTTTCCACCCTTCCCCCAGAGGAGCCGTAGTGGTCATTGTAGGGTTTGAAAAAACTCCTTCCAGCTCTTGTCATACTGTTTGAGGGAASTACCACATTTAGTTCATATTGAAGCTGCACATGACAATGAGTCAATGATTGTTTTGCACTGTGGAAATGCACAGGACCTAACACAGTGGGGCAATTTGCTGGCATTTGAGAGGCAGCACTTATGGGAATATTACTCCACCTATCGCTACTGCAGCTAGGTTTTTGTTCAGATGCTTTCCTGAACCACAAAGCCAGCGATTTTCAGGTTTGTGACATACAAACAGAGAGCCTGTCCTTCACAGCAACCAAATGCATCAGTAGCCGTCTGTAAATTTAACATACTTAACACATAGCCTTTGGGCATCTGGAAGGGTAAAGAAAAGAGGCAGAATGATAGATCTCATGGCTGAAGATGTTCTGCCAGCAGATAGGAAAACATAATGTCTGTAGGACAGTACTGAACAGATCAACAAGTCTCTTTGGAAGGGATCTGTACGTGCTTCCTCCACTCCATCATGGCTCCTAAAGAGTAACCTTCTGTCCCCTCTGAGCAGGGAAGGGAGAGTCCCTGGGTAGTTGTCTTTGCCAGGTGAGTTAATTTGAACTCTAACATGAATTCTGTTTCATAAAACATGGATTTTTTCATCACTTCACTGATAAACACTGGTTATTTTAAATTGACTTTGCTGGCCCATGCATGAGAATCTTACAGTGTCTCTGCTGAAAAGCAGAAGCTAACATACTTAAGTGTGCAAAATGCACTCATCTTTCCAAAAGATTTGCCAGAGCCCTTGTCTCTTGACCATCATGCACAGGAAGCATGGATAATTTTTCACATGATTCACAACATGGAGAAACATGGGCTGGGCCTCCAGAAGCCCTAGTGTTGTTCACAAACATGGATGCAGTAAAACAAACACCATTGCACAATGCGGTTGGTCTCATTTGATGGAGGTTGTCTTGAGAGAATGAATGTGTGTAGATAACCCAAGCTTATACTGCAATAGTAGGAGATTAAATGTTGTGGCTCTGGCTTCCTCCTTCAAAGGTGATCAAAGAGTAACATGAATCTGCCTAAGACCAGTCTGTACACCACAAAGGCTATTTCTCCATGAGGGAATTAGAAAATGAATGTCATCCATTCCTGGGAAGGCACTGAAGTGAAGAACTGGGGTTCAGGATCAAAGACCCAGAACTGGAGATCAGGATTCATTTGAAGCGGTAGCCCCCAAAGACATTTGCATTCCAGTCCCTTTATGTCAGGATCCCATGAAAACCAGATGCAAAAATATTTCTGGTTTCTAACATCATAAAGAACTCAGTATTTAGCTCCCAGTCCCAAGAGAGCATTAACAGCAGGGGTTATCAGGGAATCAGATGAGGGTTTCATCCCTCAGCGGCAACCTCAGGCACCCGCACTGATGTTGGCGTGACAGGGCAGAACGAATCGGTATGCACAGAGGAATGTGTTTTCCCATCTGCAGAGCAGACACAGGGTTAGGAGAGAGGCAGCGAGTGAAGCATTTTCTCCACTAAATGCCAACTCATGGCCCTGGCAGACCAGCTGACCTCACTGCCTTGAGCCCACCCTTTGAACAATATTGTTTCTGCTGACAGCCCCCTGGCTCCGCTCCATCCCCAGGATCAGGTGTCTGGAGGCTTTTATTTGCCACATGGATAGTGCGTTGGCCCATAGGATCTTGAAAAGCACAGCATGAGGCTGTAATAATAGTGAGGAAAGATCAGATGATGTGGGTAGTCTTCCACTTCAAGAAGTGTGAATGTGACTGAGATCATCACATTCCTTAGACACCTTCTTTCCGGTAAAGGAAAACTAAACCAAGTCTGTGGAGGAAGTTTAATCAGTTTGGGCCAGACCCTCAGGAAGTATAACTCAGCATCATTCCCTTCGTATCCATGGGACCATGCTGGCTGCCACCAGCAGAGATGTTGGCTCCGTGGGCCGCAGAGAAGGACGAAGGCTCTGGAGAGGATCAATCAAGGCTAGTGACATGATGAATCAATCACACAGCTGTAGGGAAGCAGGAAAGTCGTTTGAATGAAAGACCTGTGCTGGTGTATTCAGGTACGAGCAGTGTAAGCTGGTGGTGCAAATGTGACATGGGAGCCACRTGCCCATGCAGGCTATGTTTGTATTATTGAGTTAAAAATGCCAGGGAGTATTCCTAAGCACTGGAATATGGCCGTGTTTATACTTTTGAATTGTTAGCATGTTCCCTGGCATGGTTTTGTCCTGTGCCAACTGGCAGTCTTCCAGAAAAATCCCTATGCACAGTTTGAGGTTAGTATAAGCCAGGGACCATGCCCAATATGCAGTTTGGGATATTTACCACCACCTGTGTTTATAAGAGGGTTTAACTGGAAGGACATGGGCCATTCTCTGCCAGTTGGTATCACTGCCAGAAAATTATTTTTGGGTGCATATAATTATTTAAAAGTATGGCTGTCATCTCAGGTAACCTGACTGTAGGCTGGTGATGACATTAGCCGAGGTAGAAATGTATGCGGTGAGCCAGGCTGGTTCTTCTAGGAGCCTCAGTTGTCTACATGTCACGTGTCACTGTCTTCCRAAAGTCAGATCTCTGTTCCCTCCCTGTTCATGATGAAGAGATGTCCAGAGGGAGTGTATAAAAGTGGGTGCATGCCTAAGACAGGCAGGACACTGTTCTCCATTATTTGGAGAGAGAACATGGGCGTCAGTATTAGGAAGTCATCTTCACAAAGTGCCTYGGAGATAAATGGAAGAAAAATGGTCCTCCCTCTGTTTCTTCCTTCCTTGGGTTTCCTCTTTCAATCCACTGAAATCTTAGAGCAGATAGTATGATTTACCAAGCAGTGTGATTTGAAGTGGTTGACTGACATCTCCCACAGCCCAAATCTCAAAGTGAAAGTCAGTCAAAATTCATAGATGTCCAGGAGATTTTATCTAAATTCTTAAAAGTATTTATATTTGCTTACAAAAAAGCTGGTAGTCATTGGAGACKGTGCTAAATCCCACTGTGTTGCAACCTTTGCAGCATTTAACCAAGGCAGTGTGACTCCAAGGAATTAAGTAGGGTAGTTTATAATTTGAAATAAAAATTGTTAGAGAGGGTTCCTCCCAAAAATACTGCCAGAAATGACACATCTGCATGTTAAGCCATGTTGTAACTAAACGTAGTAAGATAACAATTGATAAAATTGAAGTATTTGCATCCTTGCAAATGAAATCAAAGAGAGTTTTCAATCGACGTGCCATTTGGTTAGGCATTGATGAGTTACCACGTGTAAAACATTTGCAACACGTAGCTCTGTCTTAAAGTTTGGGGTCACTGGGGAGAAAAAGAAAAAGCTAAAAAATGCTTGTACTTCTGAGGTTTAAACATTGTACGAAGGCTACAGCTGAAGCATGAGAAAATAATACTAAAGGATAAAGCTAGTGGCTTTGGATGCCCAGGGAGTTGTAGGCTTTCATGGTATTTCCAACTGGAAACAGGTTTCACTTACGCATCCATGTTTGGGAAACTCAGAGTGAAATACGGTAACTGTTGTCTGTATTCCTGTTGCTGCAATTATTATTATTTTTACAGTAATGCTTTGAATTCATCATCGTAGAGCAGAACCCAGTCAGGCAAGGTGCTGTATAAGGACAGAAGCAATGGAAAGCATTTGTTCCAAAATCAACTTACTCTGCTCATTCAAATACATAACTGTCACGGGGAGAGGTAACGTATAAATATAGTGGGGGAAAGAAACTGGGGAAAACTGGGAAAAACATTGTGGTTTAGGATGGATGGGTAGACAGACAGACAGACAGAGAGATGCTGACAAATCAAAAGGATTGAGCACAGGGATGAGAAATAAAACATCCTACACATTCACTTCTCCCCTCTTTTGAAGGAGAAAATGAGAGAAATAAAGAAAGGTATGTCAGGAAGGGAGGAAGAGATGGAGGGATAATGAAAGGGTTCAATGCTTATAATGCATCCCCTTCCCCCTCCACTCAAAACACATTGCAGTCCCGGTGAGGCAATATATGATTTCCAGCTGTGTAAAGCCACAAATACGCGTATGGTTTACAAATATTTGCCCAAGAAAAATATTCTTGCAGGGCTATCCTTGTTTTGCTCTCATATTCAAATGAACTACTTCTTAAAAAGAAGCTTTTCTGAGACAAATCTTGGGCAGGACACGTATCCGGAGTGAGCAACGCCCTTGATTGGTGTTTTCTTCTTTTGCAGCCTGGTCAAAGCTGCTGTAGGTAGARGATCTGCAGGCAGAGGGATACTCAACAGGCAGTCAAGTCAACAACCAGCCCAAAATGACAGCCTTGCCTCTAGTGAGAACACGGGTTACTAACAACCCTCCCAGCCTTTTATCAGAAGACCTGGGGATCAACAGGCCAAAACACGTGGCTGTTTCTGTAAAGGGATATTCGTGCGATGGAGCTCTTTCTGGGTTTATTCTGCACCCTTTATTGGGGCACAACCTCTATGCATTGAAAAGTGTTGGTTGCATGTTCACCCTACGTAAAACCAGGTTGTGTCCACTTAGTTCAGATTAACATCTCTCCAGTGATGTCCACAGTTAATGTCCCCAGCTGGATGTAAAATAAGGATGATGCCAGCGTAGATGCCTCATGGCTAGTGCAAGAAAAACGTAGCTCTGCTGCAGACTGCTCAAGGAATACATGCTTGTTCTCAGGAGGGATTTATAGACCCCTTCCAGTAGGGCAATAGCTATCCTGAAAGGAGGTGTATACACTCACAGGTATAAAAGGAACCATAGGAGAATCCATATGTGGCTGTAACATACATTTTATTTATATTATGGAAAAGTGAACAGAACTGAGGTTGGAAAGACGCAATCAAGGCTTGATGGATTTTCATTTGCTTTCTACTCCCAGCTCCTGTCAGAGTGAGTGTCTGTGGGGGAGGATGAGGGGAAGGGGAGGGAGGCATTTCTGAGTGCAACAGCTATTACATTAATGAGAGTTAAATGTGTGAATTGCCTTGTCCTCACCAGCAAGACCTCTGGGTGATAATACTGAAGTGAGTGTTAAATGCATTCATGGACAATTGCCATGGATAGCCAACTGCTCTTGCAGAGGTTAATATCAGGAGAACAAAAAACCCCATCTGTCTAGTTAAACTGCACTGGCTCAAGTGACCCCCTGTGCACTTTCTTCAGCCTGAATGAATTTAACGGGTGACAGACCAGTGAGGGACAGGGATGGTTATGTCATCAGCAAGAGGAAGCTGCGGGACCAGCTTCTTGTGCAACCTTGTGCAGGTCACTTCATCTTCAGGTGTCTCCGCTTTCAGAATAATAGAAAGTTTTACCTCTAGGTAGGGCAGGAACTGGATAAAACCATGAGACTGATGGTGATGGGTGGTGGAGGGTGACACTCCTCATCTGATATCCTGGTGCTTTCCTTCCATTGATGCAGATGACATCARGTAAGTGCTGTTTAAACAGGACTTAATCTTGCAGGCTTTTCGGTTAGTGCATTGGTGAAATTCATCTGAACCACTTTGGATTTTGCTCCAGGATGAGATGAGTTGATCTGTGGTTGACATCTATATTTAGATGAATTCAGTGTTCTTGCCTCCCAGTTCCCCTTCGGTGAGGAAGGGTTGATAAAGCTGCCTAATCTGGCACAGAGAGTCCAGTCTCTCAACTGGCACTGTGGGAATCTTATTATCTTATTGTAAATAGTAACCCCTATAACATTATTTTGGAAAGCTCTATCTTTGTCAAAATAAGTCTCAAATTCTGATCAGTTTTTTTGTATTTACCTTTTTTTGTCTTTCCAGATACTTGTTTTACATCTCTAGAACATTTCCAGGCGAAAGAAAAGACTGGAGTTTAATTGCACATCAGTAATTTATCCACTGAAAACTTCCACAAAATCAAACTAGGGCAAATTCTTCCCAGCCTTTGTATAAAGTCTTCCGGCATTGTTGATAACTACATTTGTTGAGATGAAACTAYAGGAGTCTTTCTTTTAAATTTGAGCTCATGCTCTTTTTCATGAATTAAGAGAAGGAAGACATATCTGAAGAACCAGTGTTTATAAATAGGCACTTGACTGCAACTGAGGTCTACGGGTACAGCATTTAATTAACTCACCTGCTGCATCAGTGATTGCAATGGGCCAAACAGAACATTGCTGCACACTGGGTTGCATAGGCGCCCACTCTTCAGCAAGGATTTGTTTCTGATCACTGAGTTTGACCTTGCAGTTCTTTGGATGCTTAAATGGTCTGTCCTTAAAGTAGCAAACAGGCAGGAGACTGCTTGGTTTGTACAAGAAAGAGCTTGGTTAATCCTGAATTGTTAAGGCCTGTTCTTCATTCTATTGTTGGCAACGTGTCCACAAAGCAGGACATGCTGTCACAGAAGGAAATAAAGAGATGGATGAATGTCTTTGTGGAAGAGCCAGATGGTTAAGTGAGACAGGTGGCCGCAGACAAACAAAAATTATGGCTAATGATCAAGCCAGGTACCAGCCAGAGTCAACAAACTCCATACTGGCTCATTCCAAATTTAATGTCTGAACTTAGCAGGGCACCCTGATGTGCATGTAAACCTCCAAACCCTTCCTCTCCTAGAAAATGTTTTCCCTTCTCTAATTTCATGCAGCAGACATCTACATTTCCAAGAGCAGCATTGGTGACATGTTTGAGAATTTCAATATCAGAAAAAAAAGGAGAGTATCTCATCTGATTATTCCAAAGTGCCTGTATTAAGTAATATCAGAAGCTCAAAACTTCTGATGGAGTTTCAGCTTCCATCCACTGTTACTCAACCCCTTCCCTTTTGTTCATTTGATGGCATCCTTAACTCTTTCTGATAAAGGAGATTGATGCAAACATCCCACCTCTCTGACAGACACCCAGGAACAGATGCCTCTGAATTCACGGTTCATCCTGAGGGCACCTACACTGAAGAAAAAAATTTCTGTTGCATAAGGAGGTCAACACTGGAAAAGTTATATTTTTGTAGGCAAAACTGTATTTTTATAATGAAAGAATGTCTYCTTCTCTGTGTCACAATTTCTTCTTTTTTCTTTTAATTATAAGGAACATTATTACATATAATTTGATTCAGAGTAGAGACAGGTTTAGACACTGGAAATCTTTGGAGGAAACACTTGGCTCATTTAAATCTGATTTCCTCATCAAAAACCCGTAACTCCCATTTCAAGACAAAAAGCCAATTCCTCTGTCAGCTGGACTTGACTATTGCTTTTGCTTGTAGAATGACACCTCTTTGCGGTGTAGTGACCTCAAGCGACATTAACACACCTCATACCAGTGCAACTTGTTCCCACGTTTAAGGAGATTGATCTTCTTTCCTATTGCATAGTTCCAACCTCTGTCCTCTAATTCTCCCTTTTTCTTTCAAGATTAAAGATTTCTTTGCCAGACCCTCCTCCATAAGACTTTGCATAAACCACCAGAAACTCAAACCCACCAGCAAACAAGAGAACCTCGAGCTTGCCCTTTACCCTGCAAATGCACAGGTTTTCTTTACCAATACCAGGAATCCCAGGGGTTCCCCCCTACACTAATAAAGGTAAGTATGTACATAAACATTGGCAAGGGCGGGGGGGTGATGAGGTGTTAAGTGGAAATTTCTTTACTTAGCAGTGTTGATTTGTGAGTCTTAGGGGAAATATGCTAGGGGCCTCTATGAAGAGGCTCTGGATTGATTTTACTCTTATCCCCTTGTGTCAACCAAAGCGGTAATAAATAAATAATAACAATGATTATATTTTTGCTCTGTTATAGCACTATTCACCTAGAGAGCCCAGCATCTGTGAAAAGAATCATTGCTATCTCCATTTGAAAAATTTATCTATAGTTTCACAGCAAGCTATTGAGGACAGAGCCTAGGTCTCTGCATCCTGAAACGCTGGACTCCAAGCAATGAGGGAGTTATTAAGACGAGGCTGCCTGCATTTAAATAAAACTTATCATGCATACTTCAGCTATTGAAACCCAGGCTGGCTGGAATGCTGGGGTTAGCCAGATTACATTTCATACATGCACGCCTGACAATTTCACTTACCTAATTCCTACATTCAAAGAAAAAAATATGCTGGTGCCTCTTTCGCACAACAAATGGATCCTATTAACTCAGAATAGCTTTGGTTTTAACTTTATAGTTTCAGGCTTCCTGGTAGTGTATTGTAGGGTTTAGACCTCAGTCCTTCATGGTGAAGTAAAACTATATGGCCAGGTTTTAGCTAGGGCATGCTGTTTCCTTTTGGGGAAGGGGGTTATGTTTGTGCATTTGAAAAAAGTATAAATATTTATGTACACAGTTTCAGAGATTTGAATTGGCCAGCTCTCTGGTAGGTCAGAAGTTCAATTCAGAAATCATCTGAGGTTCAAGCTTTCATGTCTCAGGATCTGTTTGGTATGAAATGAACTGAAATTTTCCCTGTGCTGGTCCCCACCCGTATCCTGGTGGGATTTGTCTGGTTCATATGCATCTGCATTGGCCTGGGTTCTCAACCCCTGAGAATGTGCTTTYATCTTTAGAAAAGATTAGCAAGGGGGTTGAGTTGGGTCAAGTTAACAGTGAGACAAGATTGTCCCTACCCAATTCAAAGGCTATCTCAAATYAGTTTGCCCTCCTGGAGCCTGCGTCCAGGGATGCAGTTGGAGATGAGTGGAAGTAAACGGAATTTACCCACATTTAATGCCACACAGATACTGTTTCTCTAAATGTCCCACCATGAAGGTTGCAAAGTTAGGACAACTCTTCTGACTTCTTCACTTTTTATCTGCAAAGCAAGTGAATTTATTTGCTTTGTTTCACTGCAGAACAGGCTCACCCTGCACTCCTGAGTCAAAACTCTGGGGGGGATGTGGGGTAAAGACCACTGAAATCCCAAAGCTAGAACAGGGTTTGCCTGTAGAAGYGATGTGTTCCTTGCTTTTGGGATCTTCTCTGCCCTCCTCAGYAACTCTTGCATCCCGCATTGGTGGTGTGTGCCTTCAATTTGGGAAACTTTGCTAAGTGAGTTGCTGTGACTCCTGACTTAGACCAAGTGGGAAAGAATCAGGCCCTGAATCTGCACAACCATTATTCGATTCTCTTTATTAAAGTGGAAGGTTTGCTAAACATCAAGATATGGAGGGACCCCAGCTGAGCTACTCCAAAAGGAGTTGATTTTTCAAAATATAGTGAATATCTGAGAAACAGACTTTTTAAAGTCTCTCCTCTTCAGATCCATAAATGGCCTGACTGTCCCAAACTTCTGAGCTACATTTTCTGCCTCATTTTTTCCCAAGGTCAGTTACCAAACACTGAATTTCCCCTAGAAATACTGCTTCTGTACGTTGTAACACCCCTTTTTTACCTTGCCATGATGGAATGCATCCACACAACTTTTCATTTCCTTTTTTTTTTTTTTAAAAGAGCATATGTCAAATAAAAGCAGCTGAAATTAGAATAAACCATGCCACAAAATTACCTCTTCCTTTTCACCTCCTGCTTTGTTCATAAGTTTCATTGCATGGGATGTTTTCAGGTTTCATTGCTTTCCTTCYGTATCAGAATGGAGATGGTTTTGCATAAATAGATAATTCCAAACAAATGGGAAAATGCTTCTCGTCCTGCTCTAGCAAATATTGGTTTCTTCCAAAGTATGGAAAAAGGCTGGAAGGGAGGATGAGATGGATCATAAGTCAAAGACCTGCTGAACGGACTGTGGGATCTCCTCTCTTAGCTCATTAAGCCTCACAAAACAATCCTTTCCTGAAAGCCATCAAGAGTAAAACTCCACCAGTTCCACTGTGGCCAGGCTTCCCCTTTTGATTTCCATGGATAATTCCATTCCTGTGGCTGGTGAGTTCTTCTGAAGAATAACAAATAATGGCTTCATCTGCACTAGTAAACTAAACAGAGCTAAGCTCTGGCTCAGGCATTTCTCTGGCTCTGAAGCCAGCTAAGCATGGTCTGACCACATTTAAATTATTAAACTTCCATAATCTACAGAACAGGGTGTCTGCATCTGAATTGTCTATGGGGAAATGGTCCCTGGACGGTGCTAATTTCTGAAGCATGCCTGCTTGGGAGTGTGCTTGTTGGTCTGGGCCAAAACCATGCTGGGGACTGTTGCAGTAATTTATCCGTCCGAGGGATTGAATTCCAGGGCCTGGGAATGCTCCCTGGTGCTAATCTTTTTAAATTTTTTGTTGGCAAGATGTATCCAAAGTGTCCTCACAGCACACTAATGGGGGAAAAACTTCTTCTACACCCAGGTTACACCACAGTGGTTTATTCTCTCATTTCACAGGTGATCTGTGGATGAACCAAACAGTGAAGCTGTTCAGAGAAAGCAGAAACAACCTGGCTGAGTCCTATCAGCAGCTCATTGTATCTTCTATGGCCAATGCCAACGGTTTTGAGCAATGACAACAAACTTCACTTGTTAACCAGCTGTCTCTGGAGGCCGATTTCTCTTGGATGCTGGCTTCTGGCAGCCATGCAGCTCTCCCAGCTCTCTTCTCTGTTACCCTGTACCTTGGACTACTTCTTGAGCTGGGGCAAAGCATTTGCAACCCACCTCTGAAGCAGGAAAAGTGAATTTTAATTTTTTTCTTTTTTTAATTTTTATTCCCAGAGGAATGTCTGTGTTTTAGTCAGTTTTAGGTGTCAGGGCCAAGGTTGTGCTCTGTTATGCTGGGGTCTGGAAGATAGGAAGACTGACTTTCTCTGGTAAAGCTGCCTGTCTAAATAGACGGTGCAAAGACAGAGGCAAGATTAAAGAAGAAAGGGATTTTCATCCCCTCCCCAGCCAGTGATTCACATCCACCCAATGATTCCTCCGCCTCTGATTTTTAACCGAAGGACTGATATCAGAGCAACACTCGCTTCTCATTCGATCTGAGCGGAAAATGGAAAAATAAGAAAAGATCCCCAAAAACCTCCTCCAGCCCGAGCGCTGGCAGGGTGCCAGGGAATGTGGGGAGGACCGGGCTGTGGGGATGGAGGAATGCAGGCCTTCCTATCTCTTTTCCCAAACATTCCCTTCTGCAGCAGACTAAATATTTTCACATGCTGCTGCTGGAACACCCAGGTTCATGGTCAAACAGAGGCGTAGCGAGCAGGGATGGCTTCGCGCTCCCGGGGCGATGGTCCTCATTAGAGCCTGGCCTGGGGCCAACTGCCTGGCACGGGGTATCACATTGCAGTTTCCCTTCCTTCATCTGACGTTTTTCAGGCTTTAATCTCCTTTTGTTTTTTTTCCATTGCCCTACTCTATTTTCCCTCTGTATTGCTTGGTAGCAATTGATTTCACCCCACTGTTCAATGGGTTTTGTTGTCCTCAGTGCGTCTGGTAGGGAAGGAGCCTCTAAGAAAGTCATTGTGTGACCTCAGAAAAGCCCGTGACCCACATATATCGGGCTCCTTCATCCGTAACACTTGGCTGACCATAATTATTGCAGCTCCAGGAGTTCAAGGTGGGACACGGCCTGGGAATGGGCAGAATGAAGTGTGTATTGCAGCCCCCTGCCAAAGACTTCTTGACATGGTCCTGGGCAACTCACTGAACAACTCTCGCCCACCTTGTGGGACTGAGATAAAAGTGGTTTCCTTACTTTATAGAGGATATTCTAGGGCATATTTATTTATGATTGTGAAGTGCTTCAGTGTTACGTGGAAAGAGGCAGAGAGGTGTTGGGGAAGCCTGATTACAGCCTCTCTTTAGGCATGTAAAATAATGACCAGGACTGACCCTCGGTGATGATCTTTACCTCCTCGTGTGGGATTCAGCTAGTCCATTCACCCACATAAAGGTAGCTAGTTATAGGTGGGCTGAGTATCTCTGACCTCATTATAATTGATGGACACCTAGTTAATAAAGTTAAGCTGTATACCTCTCCCTAAAGCAAAGAGCTACATTTTGTCAGCTGAATTTGTCTCTAGACTCCGCTGAATAAAATTACTACCTTTCCACCATCCATCTAAGATGCATAAGGAGTTTTGGTCTCTAGCATAAGATTCAGTTGCCCAGAAACAGATGTTTGGGACCATTTAAAATGCCTGGGCTATTCAATCTGGACTCCTGGTACTTGCCAGAGGGGAGGAAATTTCCTATAGATCCTCTGTTGTATCTGCAAGCCCCATGTAGATGACTTCACTAATATAAGGTATTTCAAATTCCATTAGATACCAAAGTATAGGAAACAGAGTCTCATCACTACGGCATATGCAGATGCTTTCCTGTGGACACATTTAGGTATATGTGTCTGTACAGTAACTGCAATGCAGTGTTAATAACGGAACAATAATGACCGGGATCTTTTTGGACAATGTATGCTCAGTAAGACCATGACCGAACTGTTTTGGAAATCTTTGGTTTCACATGCAGCATCTTACACTACATTGCATACCCTTCTTCTGGAGGCCCAGCAGGATGTGTCTTGGTGCCTAAAACAACTTCAGACACTTGCATTTAGGCAATGAACTGTCATCTGGAGGAAAATGCAGCTCCAGATTAAGACACTTTTATACTTCCACATATCAGTGTCTGTGTTTAAACTAGATTTCTGAGCTCCCCTCCCTTTATCCAGTCCCCCAGTGGAGAAGTAGTCTTGTTTTGTTTGGAGGGCTTGGCACTCCTTGCACCTGGGGTGGATGGCAGTGCGGTGCTCAGTAGTCCCTTATGACTACAGATGATGGTTCCCCACTTCCAGCCAGACTTTTCTAAGTCTAGCCTACCCTTCTCCCTCTCCTCAGGATATGTATTTGTCCCTTAATTTAGTGACGAAGAAAGGTTTCCAGAATCTTTCAGTAAGATACAAATTTTCCTAACACAAGTAACTCACTTCCCATAGTAAAACTGAGTTCCCGCTAGGAAGGGACCAGGGAATTTAGGTAGAAAGACTTTCCATCTAGTGAAATTTTGTCAACAAAGAGGTGTTACTGTGACTTTACATGTAACCCGGTAACTGTCACCTCTTTCAGGACTCTTGCATTGGCAGATTTCCACTGATTTGTTTCTGGCTAACCAACATATATTCAAAGCTGTCCCAAGATATATCTGGATGGTGCTATATTATGCTATATACATAACACATCTGAGGCCATTATATCTTCCTCTGATGCACCAGGCATTGGCCACTCTCAGAGACAGAACATCCCACTAGATGGACTACTAGATAGCCAAATATGTTGATGATATATTTGAAGCCCTGAAATCCATCAAGGTGGGACAACATCCCATGATAATCATTGATGTATGAGAGGAAAGTTTGAGTTTTCACAGCATGCTTTCTGTGTTTGCCAAAGGGGACATTTGAAATCAGGGATATGTAGCACCTTCTTTTTCCACTGCCCTCCTGTGATGTTTTCCTAACACTTGTGTATCAGGAAAGGAGAAAAGTAAAATAAGAGCACATTTTGGGTATCCAGGTATTCTTGTCATAGGGTCATTTATGTTAGGATAGCTTTTTTAGGTGGGTTTCTTTACATTCCTGTAGCCTTTTTTCATTGTAGCGCTGGAGTCTATCTATAACCCTCGAAGAGACATCTCATCGCATACTAAATAGTCTGAATGATTTTCTCTGTATTTTTCACAGCTCAGGCACTCACCCTGAAACTCAAAAAACTTTGTGTGTGCCAGTACCAAACTAGGAAGGCAAATATTTCTGAATATTGTGAGCTTTGTCTTTGTGGTGCATGTTTGCATACGTGCATGATTTACTTTCATTTTTCTATGGAAAGGAGATCTGTAATATTAGCATTAAAGGAAAAGCAGTGTAGTGGGGTGTGATCATGAGCTGAAACATTTGAATTCTCTGCTTATCCTTATCATACTCCTGTTATAAAATGTTCAGAGAAACTTTAAAGACATGTCTACTTATCAATTGAAGATAGGTTTGTAACCTACCATAAAGTACCTGTATTAGCTGAATCCAGATGGCACAGGAGGGAGTTATAAGGATACAGTTATTTAAGTTTATATGAGAAAACAAATGACATGCCCAGGAGGGTCTGTGTTGTTACTGCTAGCATTACTGCTAGATAAAACCTTTACCATCTGCGTAACCTTTATAATTGTCCATGGTAACTAATGCCACCAGATTAGAACCACCGTTTGTCAATCTGATGGAGCACTAGTGGCTCCATCAGAAAGCATGTGGACATATGAGACCAATTTTTCCACAGAGGAGAGTCTGAAAATCCTTGAACAATTGCTGGAGCTCAAAAGTTGTCACACTCCATTATGTGCAATTCACCCCACACCCATTTTTCTTTCCACATTCACATTTTTTGCATTTTTTTCCTCCTATTTTCAATCTGTTTGCTATTTCCTTCATGTTCCCATTGTCAGAACTGAGCTCTGGAAAAGGGGAACATTTCCCACTGGTTCTTCCTGCGCTTGCTCGGGACAGAAGCATTCTGGCTTTGACTTCTCTTGGGAGGACATTTTATCTTAAGCAAATATTGAATTTCTGGGATTAATATACCAGCTGGTTAGGAAATAAAACAAACCAGTTCCAAGAAGCATTTGCTTACTGATAGCAAGCAAGATAGAGTGTGTTGATTGGGTCTTGATGACTTCTAATTATAGAAGACCAAATTATAAACATTAGTAATCTGTGATTTGAAATCAGTACTTTAGCTAGTCCGCTAAGTCAATACAACTATAGTGATTTGCAGCAGCAAACGTCCTAGGCTCAGTCTACAGGGTTATTTAGGTACCTTACTCCTAGCTAACTGCATGGAATATTGAGCACAAGAATTAAAGTCAGATACAATTCCATGGCCCTGAATGTGCCGTCAAGTTGAACTTAAGTGAAATCCTGATGCAGAGGTAAAATTAACAAACTAAGAATAGATGTTCTGTTTATAAAAGCTAGGGTTTTGTTCCTCGTATTGCCACAGAGCTTTTTATAGACTCTAACAAACTGTTTCACCTTTTTGAGGATGGTCTTCCCCATCTATGAAAAAAAGCAAGAAACATCTTCCTACCTTCCATATTCATGCCATGGAAAGGTTTATTATGACAGTGATCCTTGTATTCTTATCGCTGGTTTTGAGCACCTGAATTTTCCTTGCTTCTAGTGGGAGTTAAGCCTGTAAAATTCCCTGGACTTAACAGACAGCAGCCACAATTCCTCTCAAGTTGCCTAATTAAAGTAAAAAGGACTGGTAGAGTGTTTTTCTCTACAGCCATAATCTCTCTCACATTTTATTCTGCTTTGATTGTATTGGACACAAGTGGCCCGTGAAAGTCTGTGCTGGGTCRTATGGCAGGCGACAGGCTTTGGCTATGGCTGTGGCTAGGGAGTGAACATACCTTGCAGCAGACTCTACAGAGGTCAAAAAACCTTGCAAAGTCCTCTGCTCCCTTGTTTGAATAAACCCTGCCTATAACATCCAGGGAGCAGCCAACGGGATCTCATCAAGCAATCATGCCTGACCAGCGGGGCTATGAAGCCCAAGTAAGACCACATCACCGCCGAGGTGAGAAGCACAGGTCTAGTTGAGTTGGGTCATAAAGCAGGGACCATTCTGAGAGTCTCACGTGTAACATATAAGTTTTGATGATATTTCTGCACTGAACTGGAAAAATGATATCTTGCCACAGAAAATCTAAAGCACTCGGAGTTAGGGATGAGTTGGGATATTAAGCTCTGTGCAGAACTAGCACGTTTACAAGGCTCAGAGAAGTTCAGAAACATTGCTCCGCCTTCCCCCATTATTTTTCAGCATTTCACACCACCTTTACAAAGTCACCAACCTCTTATAAATTCTGGCCAGGTAGTCACAAGTAGAGTAACTCAGAGGAAAATAATGACTGGACCCCTCTTTATTTTATTACTTTAATTTATTAAAGCAATATCTATTCTTCTTTTTTTATGAGGAAGTATTTAAATATTTGGAGGAATAGACTGGGAAAGCTAAGATGTCAACTGAATACATGGAGCTTTGTTATAAGACATGAAGGTCGGTCAGTTTATCTTATCTTGTGAATTTGCTTAGGATCCTCATGATTGTATTTAATTTGAGAACAGAAATCAACTTTTGGCACACTGCAGCATCTAGAGCATGCAGGCAGGCTTGATGTATGGCTGAAAATCTTTGGCACGAAAAGCTCCTCTAAAAATTGCGTATATCTAACGTGTAAGGTTGAGATGGCTCCTCAGCCAAAGGTTGAGATGGCTCCTCATATATCCCATTGTAGAAAATAGAAATAGGTACTTTAGGATAAGATTAGTTTGATATCAGACATCAGCTTTAGGAATAGTGCCCTCAACTCCAGTGGCAAAATTGAATAGATCTCCCTTGGCTATAAAGGCAGCTTTGGATGACTGTCTCGGATGGTCGTGATTGTATTGCAGACTCTCTAAAGTTAAGTGAAACAAATGCTACTCTGAACTCTATTTTAGCATGAATTTCCTTCATGCTAAAAGAAGTGTTTGGCGTGAAAGCTTTTAAAGTCTTCTAATTTCCAGAAGATTTCCAACCTCAGAGCACAGAGTGACAGCTAATGAGCGGATGACATTGGGGAAATCATATTCTTCACATTCCTCAGTTGGTAAACACAAACTGTTTCCTAGGCAGTATAAAACCCCGTAGATGCACTGAAATACTTATTCGTGACACTAATTGTCACCTGTTAAGGTTTTGCTTCAAAGTTTCACAGTACACTTTGGAGAGCAGCTTCTTTTTGAACTAAAGGCCTTACATACACAGAAAAGCTGTCATGCAATCATGGAGCAATTCTTCTTATTGGCTGAATGACTATAATTCCTTCCATGAGCTGTAAAGCTACACATATGGCTTTACTGCTTCAGAGTTATTTTAATAAGGATTCCCCTTAGGGCTGTCCAGACAGCAGATGGCATCATACGTGAAAATTAAACTCCTGAACTGAGGCTCCAAACCTATTATGAGGCTTATAAAATACACCTGGAGGCTTTAGGTGAAGTGGGAAAGCCAGGAGGTTCTCAGTGCAAACAGAGATGCTGAATGCACAGATAGAAAAGGTCCCTTTTTATTTCCCAGCACTAGTCCAATGACTGACTTGTCTCTGACTTCTTTTCACGAGTCCCAGGACAGAGCTAAATGCTCCCTCATTTCTTGAGCTGCCGGTGCTTTGTGCCATATAAATTTCAAGACAAACCACTCATTTTTTTGTTGTTGCTGCTTCAGTTCTGTTTTATTTGCTGGAGGGCAGATGTGGAGTTGGTTAATAAACAAAAATTCTGTAGTGATATTGAAAGTTTGCCCTTCCACACAAAACCTAAAGAGTGTGGGAATAAGCAAATAAATACTAATCTGCCAGTATGGTTGTAAGCAGAAGAAGGCAGGTGATCTCTGAGCCCAATAGCAGCAGAAAGTCTGCAGTGCCCTACAACATTTTCTCATCCAGAAATATGTTTCTACCAACCTCTGTGTCCTTCCACTTTGTTGCAGCTCTCTCGGTTATGGTTTCTGGGTTAAGTCAGTGGTTAAGTGTAAAGAGTGGGAGATGGGCAGGAGCAGACATGAGATTATCTGCCCAGGCCTTCAGATAGTTTGCAGTGGCTGTGACAGTAGGTTTATGAAATGATCCACAATCAATTGTTCTTTACATATTGCAGGAATTAGCAGTAATGTGAACAAAGGAGATGCCCCAGAGTGCTGTGCATTGCAGTGAAACCCATCCAAAAACTGTGAAAAGGAAAAAAGAAAAAAAAAGGAAAAAAAAGGAAAGAAAACGCTGAAACCCCCTATTACTTATCCTGCCTCCAACCATCTCTCAAGCAAACCAGCAAAACATTCATATGATGATGGAGATGTAGAACTTAATTTTCCTACTACCATTTTTACAGCCCACTCTGGCCCAGAAGCCTACTACAAATGGTATGATGGAGCTTGTTCTTCAAAGTAAGAGAAGTTGGTAATCCAGGGTGGGATTTAGCTCACAGATTAAGATTCCTAAATTGAGATGCCTACACAAAAGTGTAAATCCAAAATATAGTTGCCTACAGCTAAGCTAATTCACTGTAACTTCTTTTATGGTTGATGGAGAGAATTAAACACTGCCTATATGTGCACTAAGTGTCTAAACTCTCATGGTAGTCAATAGAGATCGAGTCTCAACAGTCAGACATCACTATTGCTGTGGTATTTCTAGTAACCACAGCACATTGCAGAACATAGTATAACTAACTGCTTTGCAAGATAAGGAACAGCTAATAGAGGCAGTGATGTACAGGGGTTCATTCTACATAATTTTTAGGAGAACTAGGATGTGGTATCCACAATTGCATGTCTGTATGTACCCCACATTTCTGAGCTCTTCATAAAACCAGTGTTTATCTGGGACACGGGCTACCCATATCCATTGCATAGCTATGTTCTTTGTTTAAACACAGAGGTAGCTAGTATCATGTAAGCGTCGCACAGTATCCCTCCTGACCTCCATGTTTCCTCACCACAGGGGTGAGGACAGCCTATAAATCCTCTGTCAGTCTGCCAGATATGACATCTGTGAGGGTGTCTTGGACCCTCTCAAATGGCATTAGGTGGTTGTATTTAGTCAGGTGAATCGAGCCCCTATGTGTGTTTAGCAGTTGCTTGCTAGACTCTGTTGGCTGTGTTGACTACCCCTCCACTGGCTATAACGTGAGCCCAGACTCCAGCTCACTTGCAGACACCTACATGCAAAACCAGTATTTGTCTTGCTCTTTGAAATCAATCCCACACCTGGCGTGCCGCACTACTGGAGGTGCTCCTACTCAGGTGAATTGAGCTCTTGCTTAACATCCCTATCAAAATATCTCCTGGAAACATGGGAAATGAGAATTATTCTCTCATAGATTGAATGTCAATTTGCAAAGTGCATTGGGGTACGTTGGCAGAAACAATGTTATATAAAGAAAAGGATCACACACATCCACAACATTTTATAGCAGTCCTGAGCTGTCAAGACCTGTGCCAGCTGTTGAGCAGAAGATGTGCTTTTAAAATGTTCCTGCCTAGTCTTGTGGGCATGTAAAGGTTCCCACTTACGAAAAGTAACTCTCCAAGTATTCAGAGAGCATCACTGCCACAGGTTTTGTGTATACAAGATGCAGCACMCTGAGTCTTTGTGATGGATGTGATTTTCACGGAAGGTATTTTTTTCTTCCTGCAAGAGAGATTATTTCCAAAGACAGCTTCAAGAAGAAGGATGGTCCATTACAAATAGCTAAACAAAACTATCTAGGGTTCTCTTTCTCTCACCTAGCTTTGGGTAACTACAACAGAGTTATCTACTGCTGAGCCAGCCACTCCGGGCTCCATTTATAGTCAACAAAGAGAAGTAGCCACTTTTAGATGTGATTCATCAGATCTGTTTTAGACTTCTATTTTAGGAGAGAATGAATCATAACCTCAAGTCTATTGACCAGTTCTTCATTTAATCCAAAGGGAGCAAAGTTCAGCTTTGGTGGCTAGTTCAGCTGCAAAAGTCTATCTCTATATTTGGCTAAATCAGTCCGATTTCCAATGTAGTGGCTTGGCCAGAACAGTCCCACAGTATAGATGCTTTTCCCAACATCCCAACAAAAATCTTCAGGACAGAGATTTATTCACTGTTTTGGAGTTTTGGGAGTGTGTGTCTGTTTTTGTCAACAAATGATTTCCCTGTGTGTGAGTCCAGGTGGATGTCAGTCTAGGAGGGTATCATAGATGCCTTTACTGTTTCCATAGATAAATTGGGAACTGTAAGAGCCACCTGGTGCATAGTATGGATAATAGCTGCAGTATATGTATCATTGGTGCAATGGGCATGACTCAGTTGGATGCATTTGAACAAACTGGAGCTTCATGTGCTTGGCACCAGCTATCCTTACGTTAACCTCCTCAGAAACTTATGTAGTTGCTGTGCCCATGTCAAAGCAAATTCACCGTGAATATCAATGAGGACTTAAGAGATGCCAACAGGTAGTCTTCTAGCCATAAATCCCAAACTCAAGGACATATCTGTCTTTTGGACTGGGACCCATGGATCAGAGGAAATGTTGGCACAGGGCAATTACAGCAACAGCAACAGCAGGGGGATGTAATGGCAGGAATGAGAGACCATTTCTTTTCATGGTTGATGGCTATTTTCAGTAATGCAGTAGTAGTGACCTCAGAAAAGAGTTTTACAGAAAAAGCAAAACCACAAATCCATCCTTTTCTTCCCATTCCTTCACTGCCCAGGGAAATTTTTATTCCCTCTTTTCATTCTCTCCAAAACAACCCTCCCAAGTGTATGGCAGTGCATTCGGGGGTTCTTCAATGAATAAGCTGAAGTGACACACAGAGAACAGATAGGATAATGAAATCTGAGGGCGTAAGATTGCAGTGCAGATATTTCAAAGGATGTGGTTTGCACAGAGACATTCACTCTGTTTTTCTTGGCGACTTTTTGCATTAGTCTTCTCCACACTCATTACAGCTTACCCTTTATCTTTTATCCTTTAAATATGCCCAGGCTTGACAAGGTAGAGGAGAGGGCATGACAAAAGTGCAGATTTCTATTTGAGCATGATTTTGAACAGCAAGTCTGCCAGATGAAATAACCATATTCTCCCCCTATATATATATTTTTAATCAATTTTTATTTTGCCATCACGGTGCTGGATGAACCAACTGATTGACTGATAAATTGACACTGATATGAGCAGGTTCATGCTGTAATTCTGAAGAAGCGATGGTGATCTTACATGGTCCACATATATCTAAAACTTTGACTGAGGCTAGTCAGTGTCTCCACTGATGTCAATCAAATGGCACAAGTTCATAAGGGTTATATTTGGTAATGGGCTTAGTGGGAGCGTGAAAATGAGGTCTCAAAATGCAACTGAAGGAAAAAGTTTTAAAAAAAAAAGTTCTCTCCCTGTTCTTTCCCTCCCCAAGCCAGACTACACAGGCTGGAGTTAAACTGATGCCTGCACTCTGTTCCTGGGACAGCTACAAGGGCTGCTGGTGGTTTGATGTTCCCTGTCCTGGAGAAGATAGGCCATAAACCAAAATGTGATGAAAGAAGTTTTTCCCACTTCACATTTGCCTCACTCACATTTGGGGATTAATGACGCCAGATAGGCTGAAAGAGTTCCTGCAGTGAAAGAGTAAAGCCATGGTGTCTATCTCCTCTCCTTTAAAAACTTGCCAACAAGGTATTTGTATTGGAAATATTGTCATTTCCTCAGACATATATATATATATTTATATATATATATATATATATAAATTTTGATCTTAGAAACATCATCATTGTGTTTCTCCAAATTTACCTTATAATATCTGAAAGGATTGGCTGGACAGTTACAAGGTGATGGTGCAGGGTGTAGACTGCATTTTCTCATAGGCCCCTGGTACAAGGTGGAGGATATGTCCTGGGAATATGGGATATGTGAGATGATCTGAGGGAAAGTCTGTGCTACAGTACTACTGCTTTGTGATGCTTGGTTGCCAACTATTTCCCTTTCTTCCCCATTTGTCTGTTTGGTTCTGAATGTTTATTATGTTAATAGGAAATAGTGAACATTATACAAACCCATAAAAGCTTATAGCTGGAAACAGGAAAGAGAATTGTCTCTCTAGAATGGAAATCTGGTGAAAGGAATCCTCTGAGAGGTCACATGCATCTTCATTTAAACCAAACCTTCCTTTCAGTTGCCTCCCTCATCAACAACACCTCAGGTGCTGGAAATACATTTTATCATCTTTTTCTGCTCATGTGTACTAGTGAAAATCTGCTGTCACTTCTGTGATGTTATAGGTCATGCAGCCTATAGAGAGCAGCCCTGCCGAGAAGGACTTGCGGGTACTGGTGGATGAAAAGCTGGACATGAGCCGGCAATGTGCGCTCACAGCCCAGAAGGCCAGCCGTAYCCTGGGCTGCATCAAAAGCAGCGTGGCCAGCAGGTCGAGGGAGGGGATTCTGCCCCTCTGCTCTGCTCTGGTGAGACCCCMCCTGCAGTACYGCGTCCAGCTCTGGRGYCCTCAGCACAGGAAAGACACGGACCTGTTGGAGCGGGTCCAGAGGAGGGTCACAAAAATGATCAGGGGGATGGAACACCTCTCCTGTGAGGACAGGCTGAGAGAGTTGGGGTTGTTCAGCCTGGAGAAAAGAAGGCTTCAGGGAGACCTTATTGCAGCCTTTCAGTACTTAAAGGGGGTTATAAGAAAGATGGGGACAGACTTTTTAGCAGGGCCTGTTGTGACAGGACAAAGGGTAATGGTTTTAAACTGAAAGAGGGKAGATTMAGACTAGATACAAGGAAGAAATTTTTTACGCTGAGGGTGGTGAAACCCTGGCCCAGGTTGCCCAGAGAGGTGGYAGATGCCCCATCCCTGGAAACATTCAAGGTCAGGTTGGTTGGGGTTCTGAGCAACCTGATCTGGTTGAAGATGTCCCTGCCCATGGCAGGGGGGTTGGACTAGATGACCTTKAAAGGTCCCTTCCAAACCAAACCATTCTATGATTCTATGATTCTATGATCCTATGCATCATGTAAAATGACATATTTGCATTTGCTTTAGAGCCGTGTGCTGTTACACCAGTTAAAGCATAAGATCCAGCATGAACCAATGCAAAATCATAAACCAATGCAAAATCGCTGACGAGTCTCACACCTTGGGACTCACASTACTGGCTTCTGCTTTACATTCGCCCATGAGTAAGGCCATGCTGTGTGGCAGATCCACACCATGGCCTTGGACAACCAAGTCAGTTGGGGAATGATGGTGTGGGAGAAACCTAAGAACTTATCTGTAAGCTGGAAGCATGTAACATTACAGCTTCCCACACTCAAAGATGAATTACCAAAAGTCTCCCTACCTTCAGCTTGCTGTGCCCTTAGCATACAAAGTCCTAAAGAAATCAGGCTGGAAGAGGCTGGTACATGTTATGGAGTCCCTACCTCTCATAACTGTAGAAACAGTTTTATGTGTGTCTGTCTTTCCTGACACTGTCGAATGTGTTCTTCATGGTCTACCAGCACCAGTCAACTGGTTAAGCCCTCAGTGGCTCAATACCTGGCTCTAATGTATTGAGATTTTTGATGCTGGACAGATTAGATAAGGAGGATTTTTAAAGGTACAAACCCCCACTAATTTAGAACAAAAGAAATATGAGCAAAACATCCATGTCACTTCTTAAAAAAAAAATAGGTCTTAATCTTTGCACCTCATTTTCTCTTTTGGTAAATATGGATGATGACCTTACCCTAAGTAACAAGGGGATTTCAAAAGGAAGCATATTTAAGACTTAGGAGGTCCTGTGCTGATGAGAGTCAAGGAAGCACCTTAGACAGACACAACCTGAATTCCACTTTTCTGCTGGGTTTTACTGTCATGTGCAAGCTGTACAATTCCAATTCACTGGAGATATTTGCTCGAGGGCAAATAATGCAAGCACAGTCTATTTTGACTTTCCACTGGCAGAATTCAGAACAGARATTTTTCCTTGACACATTTGCAGGACTTGCCAGGAGAAATTCCAATCCCCGGCATACTTTATGCAGCTAAATAAATACCATAACATGAATAAACATCATTAGTAATTGCTGATTGAGTTCAAGCCCCTCCAGTTTTGTAGGGGAAATGTTTTATTATAAACTTCTGTGAAGTCTAACCTCAGATTTGGTGACTGACTTGGAAAAAAGAGAATATTTTTTGGCAATGAAAATTGCTAACGAATACTTTTCCATCTTCTTTCCTAAGTATACCAAGACTTTACCATTAAAACATGGTTGCTGCTGGAGTGAGAAAACAGTAGCAACCCAGTAGCAGTGTTCTGCATTTTTATAGTGCCAAGCACCTAACGGACCCAACATGAACAGAGCATAGTCCTGTGCATCGTTCACCCTGCTGGAAGGGTTTTGCCRTCTTAGCTGTGCTGTAATGAATTTTCCTGTCCTGTATAAATTTGAGGTGGCAAAAATGTCTCCAGTCCACATGAAATGAAGGTCTTCTAAAGTCTTCCTCTTTAAAAAAGAAAGGATAAGAAAAGAAAAATCTCAACATATAGTAGCCCAATAGTTAAGTATGTGAATTTGAACTAGGAGACATCAAGGCCTTCCTTTGTTTTTATTCGTTTGAAAACTGAAACTTTGTCTTCCACATTTCAGATATGTACTCTAGTCACCATGCTTCTAGCAGTTTTTTAATGTATCTTTTTCCTTTTGGTTTTGATTATAAATTCCAGCCTAGAGCAGTGTGACCTTTCCCAAGAAAGGCTCTGGTGAAACTGGCACACTAGAATTGTAAAGAGCTGTTTGGGGTTGTGTTAAGTGGTGGGATGTTGCCTTTCCAGAATTTATTAATCTGAATATTAAAACAGAAAGTGSCTCTTCCACTAGTGTAAACATTATGAAAATTGGAAATTGAATTACCATCCTATGGGAAATTTGGATAATTTAATATTTACAACCCTTTAAAACAGGAATGAAAAATCCAAAGGATCAAAGCTTTAATAGAACACAGTTCTAAAATTTTAGGCTGATGATTTTGAGGCCAGATGAGCAGGGACCTATCATCTCCCTGAACTGCTGCAGTGCCTCATGGGAGCTGAAGTTTCCCTTTCTCCATTGCGAGCAGTAGTCTCTCTAGTTTCCAAAATGCACCTTAGCTGTTGTTCGCCATTTTATTTCACKCCAGCTTGAGCTACATGAAAGATTTGTTTCTGAGAAAATAATGCTGAACTAGATCCTTTCCCATTTTTTTTCATGAAAAAAAGCCAAACCAGACCAAAAAAAGAAGCAAACAAAATGTTACAACCAAATCCATTTCTGTAGCCATGATTTCTTTGGGAACATTTAGCTTTCCTAGTAAATCCCATAGGTATTTGTGTGACCATGGACTTAATTATCTACATAGATATAAGCCAGTCTTCAACTGGTATATTTTGTTTGTCTCAGCCTTTTCTTAATGTTCCCTTTGTCTTTTGCTTTTAATTTTATGTGGTGTAAGAGAGAACATCATCTTGTCACATGAACAGTTCCTGTTTTACCCACAAGCTTAACCTAACCACAGATAAACCTATGCCATGGCATAAAAGCTGCTGAAGTCCCACTCAAAGTCAGCCTTGGAGAAAAGGAGCCATCACAATTCTTCGTAAGCCATCATGGTACTTCATAGGTTTGCATTCATATGTCCCGTATGGAAAAAAAGTAGTTATTTATAGAGAGGTGGAATCAACTACCTCATTGCAAACTCCACTAGTATCATCAATGAGGCTATGCTGGAAAATTGCAGAACCAGGAGCGGTATTTAGAGGATTCCTCTTTACTCTGCTAAACCTGTCTGCCTGGTGCCTGTTGTCAAAGCACCTTTTTCCCACAAACGCTCACACATGAGAAACACAGCGCCTATTCCCAACATGCTCTTCAGATGCTATGCCACAGCCAACAAGGTTGAGAGCCACAGAGAGTTTGGAGTTCAGCACTCTGACCTCAGGGTAGAAGACTGTCCTCCTAATCTCTCCATTTCAGATGTCCCTGTCACCTCCAGGACCACTTRCAGAAGAAATACCTGCTGAATTACAGCAGGGTAGCCCACCTGCAGTCGTACCACTAGGGAATGAATGCTCAAAGCCCTCAAAGAAAAATCTTTCTGTGTTGCCTTCCAGTTTTCTCCATGACCATTATAAAATCTGTGTTCCTGCTCATTATGCCCCCGCTTTGGAAGGCTCCAACATGGAGAGAGGCATTTCAAAACTAATAGCATAACCACTTTTCTTGACAGACTTTGCAGGCAGCAGTTGGTAAGCCTGCCAACACTGGACTAGCAACTGAACCAGAGCAACACTCTTACGTGTTCAGAAATGAATATGATGTGACATCTAGACTTGTTTTTCTTCTAGGGATATCATGACAAATTATTCTGCTCTTGTTTATCTCAGCACAGCCTGCAAAGCCATGAAGATTATTCAAGTCACTCTGGATTTGCTGTGGGACAAAGAACGCAGGATGTGGCTAGATCCAGTGAACATATTTTTCAATCAGATTTCCATAAWATTCCCCCCCACCCCAGATGCACACAAAGAAAATAATCATAATATTGAAATAGAGCTGGTTGTGAAACTTCCTTTTGTCCTGTGAGAACTTCAGATTTCAGAAGTTTTCCTGTCAAAGCTTGACAATTTTTGCAGTCCAGTAATCTGTGAAAAATTCAGGATGGGTCATTTGAGATATTTTTGGTCTTTTAGGTCCCTTTAAAAAATAAAATAAAAATAGAGTAATAAGAATGTTAAAGTGAGAGCCTTTTCAAAGCAAAATTAAACATTTTCTTCAAAGAAGCTCAAAGCTGTATACAACAACTTCAAAGAACCTGATTTTTTTCTTTTCTATTTTTTAATGGCAATTTTTTAAACAACCTGAAGAAAATGGCTGCAGCTTGGTGAATTGGGGCTCTTTCTAGGAAAAAAGTGTTAGCAGAAAATTCTCAGCCAATTCTAATCCACAGATGCCGTCGTTCCTCATTTCCTGAACAAGCAAGTGCGAGGAGGAGGAAAGAGAGAGAAAAATGCACCAAGGGTTGCCAATGAAATGAAAAGTGCCAGCTTTAGGCTCTTTCTTTTTTTTTCCGGTGACCTACTCTGCTCCTGAAGCCCCTCGCCCCATTCTCAGCTGCTCTGCAAGGGAAGAGGAGCTGCAAGGATGGACTCCACATGTGGGACTGAAGCAGGTCTACTTGGACATCTTATCGAGAAGGAGTTGTGGAACAGGGAATTAGTAACTTGCCCTGGTCTACAAGAATTTAACAGGGACTTGGACCTCACCTGGCATCCGGATGAATGGCCAGAGCACAAGAGCAGCCATCCTCTGCATTTCCTGTTCACTCACTGATCATGTTTCTGGGATAGCATTATTTATATTGGAAACTGGTTGCCTCCCCTTTCCCCTTCTATACGTTTGTCCTATTCCTAGCCCAACCTGTTTAAAGTGCCGTCCCAAAATGGAGTAGAAACTTTATTATTAAGCAGTTTTTGAGAAAATGTGAGACGTGTTGAAAAATCCCATTTCAGTGAATTTTCTCTAAAAGGCAGGTAAGATCCCAGCTATTAACCAGGCTGGATTCCTTCGTAAAATTGTTAGGTTTCCACTCCTCAGGACCCTGTCATGTGCTCTGTCCCAGAACAGGGAATCCAGGATTTCCAGACCACTTAGACACACTGTGGTGAAGATGGTTGTCTGTATCCTGGGAATTCAGTCACAGTGAGAGCTTTGTTACTCCAGCCGTTGATATCTCTGGACACTTCTGCAAAGTGGAGAGAATTTTCCCCAATTCATCAAGGCTCTTTAGGTGTCCAAACCCTGTGTTCAATGTAGAAGCAGGCTGCCCATCCCTACAGAGGTAGCTCAAGGTGCAACATGAGGAATCAGGAAGGAAATTACTCCATTGGTGGTGGGAGGGAACCAACCCACACACCCTCCAACAGAAAAAGTTCAATTTTTCCAGATTTCTTTTCCTGGAAAGGTCAATTCAGAGGCTATTTGAAAAACAGTCTTGTTTGTATTCATGTTCAGTTTAAACTGGGTTTTTACTGAATGCTGGAAATTTTCTACATTGGACTAATGTCGTCATAGAGAACATTTTGCTCTTTTGCTCAAATATTTTATCCCATTGAGAAGATGGCAGAAATGTTATCAGCAAAGAATAAAACCAGGGACTTCAATAATTCGTTAACTAAATCCCATCCCCAACAATTAATATGCCATAGAAATCATTCAGTAACAGACYTGAAAGAAGAAAATGCCTGTACATTAATTTCTGTTTGTTTTATAAGTTCAGATCTAACACTAAGACACTCCTTCTGTACAGTAAGACAATGACTGAATCTGTTTACATGATAATTATGGAAGGTGAAACCCACATAATTGCACTTGAGTGAAAGTTAGGGATGTGGGCTAATGCCAACAAGGAGGAACCTGCATCTCCAGACCATGATTTAAACCCTGTTAAATAAAGTAGTTTCAGGGAGARGAGCAACTGCTGAGATCTCAGCTGTGTTATCAGGGTCATGCTCCTTACCTTGGCCCTTCCATTTGGACCTCAGAGAACTTGTCCTGCAGACGTATATTAATAGCTCTTTTTTCTCCTCATTTCTGACCAAATCAAGGGAATGTACATAGGTTTGAAAGATTTAATTTCATCTGAATTTTTAAAAATATTTTTATCAAATACTCTTAAGAGTAACCCAGTGTTTTTCAGTCTCTACTCCGTTGTGGATGGAGGGTGCCCACACCACTATAAGTATGTTTGATGCAACATAACATATGGAGAGTCTGAATTCAGAAATTGAAAATTTTAAGGTAGCAATTTACRCCAAGTGAGCTGCTTTGTGATGGCTGATCTCTTCCATCAGATAACTGCAAGATTCTTTAAGGCAATGAAGCCCTCAGTGAAATAAATTCAAGCTGCCTTGCCTTTTCTGTAGGGCAGGAGCCTCACAAAGCACTTAGCTCATCCTGAGTCAGGACTTAAGCCTGGACGGAGGCAAAACCTGTGGGCTGTTAGGATGAGGGAAACTGAAAACAGCCTCTTGCTGTCAGATTTCACTCATTCGTGTTAACCCAAGGTTTCCCCAAAGGCTGCAGAACAAATTCCTTCTGTGAAAGGAGTGCTCGGGCTGCAAAGGAAAGTGCTAATCCAGAAGTTCAAAGCCTGTGTGAGGAAATATAATGCTTCCTCCGGAGACTTTTCGGGGGAGAGTGGTTGACCACAAGAAAATAAAGGCTCTTGCAGCTGATCGTAAGCCTGTGTGAGAGAGCTGTTGAGGAGGCACCTAGGAATGACTGCCATTCCAGTTTATGAATCAGCAGGGAGGGAGCAGCCCAGGGTAGCTTTTGGGAGATGCCTGGGTTGTCTGCCGCCTCTCAGACCATGGGAATCCTGCAGGGAAACAAAGGGGAGACAGAGGAGTCTGGGGACTGTGGGAATTCAAGGCACTATAGATCATGATGATGGCTGGATTGACCCAACTGCCATGTAGGCATGACGGTGCCTCCTGTGAGCAGAGGCCTGAGCTCTAGTCCAACAGTGCTAGGTCATGTAAAGGTAAGGCACTTTGATTTTCTTCCTCTTCTTGGTCTTTAAGGACAGAAAGATCTTGTGGGCATGAATTTCCTTGATCTATTTCTGTATAATGTTAATTTCAGTGAATCTGATTTTCCTCTGGATTTCCCATATGGAAAGCCATATGGATCCAAACCTAGAGCTCATCCCATTAAGAGAACTTCAGGGTTCATTCATAGCTCCAATAGCTTCAGAGGGATCTCCTCTAAGCACCACCACCCTTCCTAACACAGACAGAGCTCAGGACTGAGAATTCAAATGTAACTTAAGTTCTTTAAAACCAACAAATTTTAACTCACCTAGATGTGTTCACTCAATTTTGGATCTTTTCTGAATCTTACCTTTCTCGGATAACTGGTACCACATCGGAGTGCTGTTGTGTTTGAAAGCACTGAACAATATGTAACATCAGAATAGAATCGTAATAAAAAATGTCAGGATGAGACTTTGAGAAATAACCTACCTCACCATTTTTTCTTCCTTCCAGAATAGGATCAACCCCACCTACAATRTGCTGGATATCTGTTTTCTAACCTGCTAAAACTTTCTGTTCATAGAAGTTTCCCAACAAACTTTCACATGTCTACATTGGACAGATGAATCCAGCCCTTGGCTGTTTGAGAAGTATGGTAATACTGTTTAGGAATGTTTTGACTTCACTTTTTTGGCCTGGAAAAGGTGGATGTGTTGAAATGGAACATTTTCTTAGGAATGTAAAGGTCTTGGTGAAGCTTTCTTCATGGAAGGTTTTTCCAGCTGAATTTCTGAGCACAGTGGAAGTACGAGATTTCCCCCAAGAACAGACATTTCCTGCCTGTCAGGGATCTCAGTCATTTTCTGTGTAAGTCATTCCTGCTCAGGCTCTTCCTCTGCCTAATTCAGATGAATTACTTGAAACTGAATCTCTTGTGACTTGGGTGAATATTTTATCTACCAACCTGTTGCCTCCTTTTGGTCAATTCTCCTGTGTTGTTTTGGACTCTTTCTTCTCCTGTTTTAACTTTCCTAAATAGAGTCTTGGTTTAAACTCAATATGGACAGAACATCAAAGAAATGTCCTCCCCTTTCCTAAATAATATATTTAGCTTTAATACAACACGAACAAGGCTGATAGCATATGGCTTTTGGAACATGAGTCACACCATCTCCAAAACAATTTGTGATGTCCCCTTTGGGATTACACAGTTTGGTCATGTGTTGGCTTGAAGTCTGGGCTGAAACTGTTTCAGCTCAATTGAAATCAACTTTCCAAATGTATTTACTCAGAGTGAGATCCATGAAGTGCAAACACCCCAGGCCTAATGGTGCATGGAAAATAGAAAACACAACTCCTACTCATTTGCTGTGATAAATGATCGCCTCCGAATCCTAATGGCCATGGCAGTCTATCAACGTGTTCAGCTCCTACCCAGCACCAGGTGAATGGTGGTGGTGGGTGAGTGTGGAGCTCAAATTATATTGCTGATCTTGGCAGGGCCTGGATAATTTAACAAGCCTGATTAGATACTAAATAAATATTGGCTTTGCAATATGCTCACCAGTGTTTAACTTGGATAAAAGAGGCCACAAATACTGTTGCACTGGGTGATCTGGCAACAGGCACAAACACTTTAAAAGATCCATTCAGACTGTGACAAAAGTGTTTGAGAATGAAATTTTGGTGGAATCATGTTTTGCCCTAATGAAAACCCTCTGTAACTGAAGAAAATCAGCTAGCTCTTCCCCTCATTACTTCAATTTACATGTTACTGTAACTTGAAGGTAAACTGGTTTTGTGAAGAAATGAAGTCTCCCAACAGACCCTGGATGACAGGTTAACAGCTATGGACAATTTCACAATGATGCAGAGAATTTCATGATCCCACTTACATCGCAGAGTGCGCTGGAGGAGGGAAGTGCAAAAATTAAGGTATCATCAGAAATGAGATTTAGGAGACTTGTCAGCTGCAGTCCCTTTGTGTGAGCCTCCTGCAGGTGAGCTCACTTATTTTAATGCCATATTCATTGGCTTTGGTAAAGTTTTCAATGCTGAAGATAAGGCTCATCACGTCTGGCTGCATGCATACAGTCATTTAGTATCATTTGAGTAATCAACAAATGGAAGTTATCTCAGATGCTGGAGTGGCAGATAAGATAGAAGATGTAAGGGAGAACCAACACTTTTCAGAGCAGTAAATAGAAGAAAGGTACTTTAAGGCATTTAAACTGCCCTGTCTTTAGGCAACTGAATCCTGCTCTGTTTGTCTCCGCTTGGCTGGGTGTTTATTACAGTCTACCAACATTTAGCCAATATTGCAACAAAGCCTAAGAGCACTTTGTAAGAACCACATTTGGGTAAACTCAGGACCAATTGGAGAAAGTCTGGGAAGGAATTACTGGAAAGATCAGAAGTTAAGAAAAAATGATGAGGTCAGACCAAAGGAGACAGGGCTTTTAATCTAGAGAGTCTGAGGCAATAGGCAGAAGTTTTTTGCACAGAAGAAGAAAATAATCAGCTTTCCAGATCCATTCATAGATCAGACATGAAGTCCTGAACATCAAATTCAGCCAGTGTAAGTGGGCTTAGAAATAATGATAAAATTATTATTATTATTATTAATCATAATAAGTAATAAAACACCCACACAGCACCCACACAACAGTAAAGGTAAGAAAGGTTTGGAACTGACTACCTGGAGAGGAGGAGGTAGTGTCTCTTTGTCGGCATATTTAGAAGCTAGCTGGGCAGTCAAGGAAAGTATCATTGGAAACATTTCTGCCTTTAGTCTTGTAAGGACTCCTCCAGCTCTGTTAATATCTGATTTTCTGTCCCCTGGCAGATAGCACAGGACTGCTCTTTACAAGTATAAATCAGCATTGTTCAATTATATCAACAGAGTTGTGTTAATATACTTCCACCACAGGTTTGTTCTCAGGATTATCCATATAATGACAGCCAAGACAAGACAGCTAGTGTGCATTTTTTAACTATACATAGATGCTTTCACTTACAAGTTTTTATTTCCTTACTCAATGAAGAAGTGTTGTCTTGTTTTCCCATTTTCTCAAAGGCCCACAAAAAGTGAGTAAACCAGATCTTCAACTGGCATCAACCAGTGTGGCCATCCTGCCTTACAGAAAAGAGTTCGGACTTCTCTCAGAAGAAGCACTCGCTCACCAAGACTTTAACATAATTAAGATTTCTATTTAAATCACCTTTTCCCTATTCTAGATTTTGAATTCGTTGCAATGCTTTTTTGCAACTTCTTTGAGCCATCCCCCATGCCAGTATAAATCACAATGCATTTGAGTGGAACTACATCCAGTTAGACCAGCAAAATGTTTAGCACACTACCCTGCCCAATCAATTTTAATTCCAGCTATCCACAAGGGGCATGTCAATCAACAAACCTGTGCCTCAAAGTACTTGTTGTTTCAAACCTCCCCCAAATTTATGTTCCCACAGGGCTGTGCAACGTAGCACTTTATCCCTGCTCCCAGCAGTGAGCAAACCAGACCCACAGCACCCTGGGTGCTTGTCAGCATTTAATCCTGCCAAACTAAAATCTCACTCTGGTTAATTAGGTGCTGCTCCAGGTGTTTGGTAACCATTTTCTTAGGCTAGCCCCTCCAAGATTAAGAAATGAAGGGGGAGGCTCCTCCCCTCCCTCATCTCATCTCCAAGCTCCTCTAATTTATTAGCTCTAGTCCACAAGGAGCGACCCAGTACAAGCTGAAGAGATGTGTGTGCTTCCACTCCCCATGGCATCATAAATTATATGGGGTAAAGCATTACCTAATTCATTTAACTTGTCATGTTTTGCTCCCCTCAGAGGAAAACTCAATGATTTTAAGAGCAAATGTTTGGGGCTGTGATGGTGGAGGTTTTGTGTTAAACTGGGAAAAAAAACTAAGTGAGATTGAAGGGAGAGCTGGCCATCAGGTAGGTCTCAGAAACTTGAGGTTCAATAGTTTCTGTCTTACCCTGAAGAAGACCTACATGGATGTTGTCGCTGACAGTGCCAGATTTATACCGAATGGGGTCAGATATAACGTTAATGTTCATATCTCCACTGGATACTTGTAAGAAATTATATGTACAACTGTATGTCTGTGTCCACATCCTCACCCAGRCATTAGGCATTCTTTAGCATTTTTTTCCCCTTTAATCATCCAATAAAAAGTGTTATTTTGTCATACTCAGCTTCTTAAAGGTCAAAGCTGATAAAGCAACTGAGCTCGCACCTTTCATAGTTTAATATAATGTAGTTATGTTGACTTCCTATTTTTACAAATGAGGGACTTTTCTTCTAGTCCTCACTTCCTTTGCTGGCACTATATGCATATGTTTATTTTTGCAGTCAAATGTATGTACACACATAGAGTTGTCTGAGTGGAAGCCTAGCTCAAGACTCAGCTAAAATGCCATTCCAATACTTTCCACTTAAATTGAAGCAGACAGAACCTCAGATAAGATACCTTCCACTCTGTCTTGTGCAAATACGAGTGGTAGTTTGTAGAAATTTTGGTGGACATTTGCTTCTGTAATCCAGCAGCTATCATATGGTGCGAAGTCCCCATCCATAGCGGGTGTGGATTACAGCTACAAAAGCCAATACATGAGTTCACGTTGAAGGGACTCACACCTTTACTTCTGCAGTCTAGCTCAGCATCACACTGGTAGTCCTCATGATGCGCTCTTCTCTACCACATTCACCAGTCTTAACCCTTGGCTAGATATAAACTTTACTGTTTACTTCAAATACAATGGTCTTGACCTTCTGCTGGAGTAATTTGGTGTAAATTAACTTCTGTGGAGTTATACCAAATCATGCCAGCTTCTGAAATGTCTCCTGCTGGTCAAGAATGACAGGATATTCGTTCACACACAGAGATATCATGGAGGCCTCCAGATGTTAAGTGTTGCCTTCTTGATAAGGAATGTAGAAATGCTCAAAACTGAAATTTGGCTTGTCAGGTTTGGAGACAGGGATTGAACTCTTCAGAGGATTTTTCAGTTCTCATTTTCCCATATTTTCAATCAATTTTTTTTCTTTAAGAAGAAACAAAATACAGGTAGTGTCATACTTGTCATAAATGTAAGAAATGATGTTGGAAGATTGTGTAAAAGCAAGTATTGGTGTTGAAGATGATCTTATTAAAAGTGATACTGCAGTAAAAGAAAGCAATCTGTAGCAAGCCTCTGTATCTCAGAGGACCATGAGTAACAAATGCATCTACAGTTCATCACTCAGCCGCATAGGATACATTTAAAAATAGATCTCAGTACAGATGTGTATATAGTCTAGTCCTCTTTACACTTCCTACCAAAGAAAAAATCTAATCTTTTCAAGCAAAGGAGTCCAGGCATTGTCAGGAGGATGCTGGGTACTCATGCTAAGCATTTGGCAGGATGGGAAGCAGTTCATCTCATTATAAAAGAGGAATTAAAAATAGGACTCGTAATCTTTCTTAGAGGAGGCCAATACACAATGGGTCACTCCTGTTACGAGAGGCATGTTTGCTGTTTGTATTTCAAATTAAACAGTTGGAGGTTCTGTCCCATGAATTATAAATCTTACCCTCCAAAAGGCAGGTACAGGGGAGAAACCATAATATAGGAAGGCCATTGTATTACAGAAATAAACCTTCCACATCAGAACAATTTTTACCACTTGCCATCCTCCTCATCTGCAAAAACCTTTTCTCTAGCTTTTGCGGCTCACCAACCATTTTACTTCATCACACCATGGTAATGCCTATGGTTTCACGATGACATGACGCCTTCCTCTGCAAAGATCTGTTTTGTAGCCCTTCAGAAGCTGTCACACAGCTGACAGGCTTTCTGTAAAACTCTCAAAACCAGAAGCTCATACATAGACCCTAAATTTCCCAGCATCTAGCTGTGGGCAGACTCCTCTCCCCCCAGCTTCTCAGTTGCACACAACCTCACTTGTGCCTGACCCTTCTTTCTGGGATGCCCAGGGGAAAAGCTGTGAAAAATAAAGGCCCAAAGGGTGCAATGGGTTTTTATTTGTGCATAATTCATGACCCTGTTCCCACGGGCTCTGCTACAGCACAAAATAAGCTTTTCCCACTGACAGTGAAAATCCTACAGAAGTCTTAAAACCAGTTACAAGACACCAGGCTTTCCTGGCACTCTCCTACACTTGATGGCAGCTCTGCATTGAGGTAGAAAGAACCATCCTGCTTGAGATAACACAGTGGGTGGGGTTGGAGTAACTCGAGAGCCTGTATTTCCTCATTTGTCATGAAACTCCCTCATTCCCCTACCCTGCAGCCAACACTTGATTTTTATTGCTGGGCTGGTTGTCGTGGAAACAACCTAAAAAGAGGTAAGGTAATGTTGCAAAGCTAAATATAAGCAAAGCATTGAAAGAACTTAGGCTTAGGACTCCCTTGTGGCTGCCCTCAGAGCTCGTATAGCACTGCTGCTGAAATGGCACCCAAGGAGGGTGTTCAGCTGCAGGAGGCCACCGTGATTTACAATTATGGGGACAAACAACTAGAAAAGGGCTTACCTGGTTTTAGAGAACTTCTAGTCCAATAGGCACAAAGTGGGTGGCAAGGTCCCATGGAAAGGAAGAATTTTCTATTTTGTATTTGTTTGCTACAGGTGAAAGTAGAACCCATGTTCACTGTTCAGTGGGATGGTCTCTCAGGATGGTTCACAGAACAACCTCATCATTGCCAGTACCAGTCACATTGCCCTTCCTAATGCTACAGAGTAAGTGTAAGAGCTTTGCAACAGAAAAATGAAAATATGTGCCTTGGGAAGAGAGCGGGAAGGAGGGTCTACGGGACTCTTGTCCCAGGGAATATGTGAAGGAGAAGTGTCCTGCTAGTCCTGTGGACTTTTCCTTTGCCCTCTGGGTAACCTCTGTCAGCCAAACTGGATACAGAATGTCCTAAATAAAAATAAACGTGAGGGATTAGGGTGATAATGATGCAAAAAGTCCTTCCCCAAAAGGTTTTAAGCAGCAAATGAGTGTGAATGCTGGAATGAGAATTTAGCTTATGGCAAAGGGGTGTGACAGCAGAGCACGGCTCCATCGATGAAGATGAATCTGCTGATGCTCTCAGGCATTAAGCAGAGGTGAACTGTTCTGAGATGCCCCAGAAGAGGGCAATCATGTATACACAATCTAGCACAAGGCAGCAGCTCACTTCTGCTGTGGCTGTTTACCACCTTGAAGAACCTAACAATTTCCAAGACATTCAGTTGAAGTCTCCCTTTGGCTCTGAAGTGTCAGAGTGTTTGAGTGAGTCCATAGCTGGTGTTGGTGGTGGCCACTTCTGAAGGTAAATGTATAATTTTTTTTAGACCTTTAATAAATATGGCCCAAGACTCACTCATATCATGCCGTGTAGGTTAAAATTCTCCTGGTGAGGTCATCTTAACATGCTAGTGATGCTCGGTGAAGTATCTGTCTTGCCTAGTGGATTTGGTATTTAAACCCTGCTCAGGAGGGGACTGCAGATACCACTACTGGCCAAATACATAGGAAGAAGCCTAGTTCCTGGAAAAAAAACAAGTAGATTGATGCAGGACAGGTGCCACACTTGTGATTTCAAGATTCCCTAAGGTTATGCCTACACTGATGTGTATCACGGGCCAGATGTGTCCAGCTGTTCTGCTTTCTTCAAGAAGTTTTCTGGGCTCACTTGTGTAATGTAAACTATTAAAATCACAAGCCTGACTATTGGAAGATGAAGATTAATGGTCTGGCTTGTCTCTATGTCTTCCCAGGATAGAGTAGTTTGGGTGCCAGCAGCCAGAAATCAGGAAGAAGGACGTACAGGATGGTTGGCAAAGGTTTTATCTTCTCGAGGCCTGTATCCTCAAGGACAACAAGGTGGAGTAGGGTTTATCTCTTTACCTGGTAACTCTGCAGAGCTACCAGATTTGCAGGGGGTGTGATTGTGTGTGCATGTGTGTGTCTGCAGTGCAGACAGTTGTTACATGCTGCCCTAACTTCAACTTAAATTTCCAGGTGGATGGGTCTTTACATCTCTCATAAGTCTTTCAGATGAAGAAAACATCTTAAAAATTGGGCTCCAGGGAACAGAATGTGTTTTCTAAGAGACCTCAAATATTTTGGTGCTAATGTGATGGGGGCATCCTGTGCATGTTTGAGGGTTCTTCTCCAGTATCGCAGTGAAAGACTCAACGGGCAGCATCTGCCTCACTTACCAAATTACTCCCCTTCTCAAGTAGCAGAGCTGTTGCCCTGGAGCACATGTACCAGGGAGAAAGAGAGTTCCTTTACATCCTGTGTTTTTCCAGCACTTCTTGCTCCAGTCTATGCTCCCTGGGGTCAAATCTTCATTGGCATTGTAACACCTAGCAATTAGGCACTGTTTCATGATGTAACCAAATCCCTGTTGGAGCAGAAGCTTTAAACCCCCATTTCAGGGAGTGTGGGATTATTGGAGGGATCTTCACATTTCTGCTTCATTGTAGGAATTATGTACTATGGGGCCATAGAGGCCACTGGTTGGCATCCTCTCTGGAGAGATGAATTCGTGACCCCACCGCTGTTTTTCTCTTGAGACTGGGTGCTTACACCAATCATACCTCCTTCTAGCAGCTGGCCAGATTTTGGTTTATGCACACTGTTTTGTGTTGAAAGAAATGGACTATATGACTGAGAAAGGCATCCTTGACTATTTTGAGTGCTGTATTACTTCAGTTGCAACCAGCCCTCCGAGAAGCTCTCAGTTTGTGGACAGCACTGGGTTCAAGCACTTGAATGAAATGCAACAGCCCACCATGTGAGAAGCTGAGAAGGAGCTCTGAGGGTATTAATGCTGTCTCAGTGGTGGATTTAGGCACCTAAAAAACAGCAGGGCCATTGGCTGGAGGAGCTAAAATGCAAGCATTCTTCAGGGCTGCATTCATTGGGACTTGTAACCAGCCATCCTGGCTTTGGAGCTGGATCTCGGGGGTCAGCTCTTCTGGTCAGAGCCACACACGGTGTCAAAAGTATTATTTTTTTCCCCAGTTAGGCAAGTTGCCCAGACTGTGCCCTCATTTATCCTGTAATAACCTCGCAACATTAGCAAGTGTCTCCATGGGGATCTGAGGACATTTAGCACCTCTCAGAGGGGACTGAGATTTTGCCAGGCCTGGCCCTAAAGCTTTATTTTTCTACCAGAAACCCTTTTTGCAAACGGTTTGCAGAAGCTGTCAGTAACCCTGATGGGCTGAAGGTTGTTAGCAATTTGGTTTAACAGCTCCTTGTCGTTATTTTTTTCCTCTGCCCCTTAATTGAAGCGGAAAACAGAAATTCCTGTCAGCATGTGTGCATCTGCTTCTGAAATCTGCCAACAACATCGCATGGCATTCATCATGTCTTGCGACCGGCGGATCCCTGAAGCTTTTCCCAGAAGCTCTTTTTGGTGAAGGTACAGGCACTTCTGCAAGTTCCCTCCTTACGAAGATCTACAGGACACTGTGGTAGCAATTAAGAAAGAAATGGTGGGAGGAAAGATCTTCTGAGGTCACAGCAGGATTTATAAGGGTATTTTTTTCCCAGGCTCAAAATAGATAATTTCTATAAACTCTGCAAAACAGCTATCTTGTGACTATAGGATAGCTCTCAGGAGATATCTGTCTCTGCCATGAACCTGCTGAATGGTCTTCAGTGACTCATTTGCATCCCTGGGCCTCCATTTCACCATCTATAAATTAAGGGTAATGGTAACGATTTCCTTTCCAGTGTTTTGGGAAGTATTTACAATACAATTCAATACACAAGATCATTGGCAACCGCTGTGATTCTCTCCCCTCTCCAAATGCATAACTGCATGCTTTTCATTTAATGTGCCTGCACCAAAGTGTGGAAAACAATATGGTCTGTGTAGTGCTTTTCAGAGGGGAAAGAGGGGGAAGAAAAAAGAAAATGAAAGAGACAGCTCCAAAAGATGATATTTGGAGTTGCCCAGCTGTGTTTCTAATGTTGTGTCTCAGATGCTGGTCAGGTTCCAGAGGCAGAAGTTCCTTCCAACCCTATCTGGAAGGGAAAAAAGCCACTGTCAATAAACACATTTGGGGTACTTTTCTCTTAATGAATTTGGAGAGAACCTCATATTTATTTTTTCAGGTAAGTTTTGAAGCAAGCCAGCTACAGGCTGCAGCTGGGGTCAGATTTGTGCATGCCAGATCTCTAAAGGAAAGCTTTCTCTGGGAGCTTTGTGTAAGCTGGAAGATGTATTCTGTACATGGTGTGTAGACCCAGCTACTATATTCTGAGTTAGGAGAGCACAACATGGGTGAAACGATGGGTGAGAGGCTGGCACAAGAGGTTCTGTGCTAAAGGAGTGGCCATGCTCTGACGTTGCAGAGATGAGTCATGCCATCCGTGAAGAAGACTTCTCTGTGAGGGCAGCTGTGGTCTATGTCCATTTTTGTGAACGTGCTTGCCAAGTGCAGTGGGTGGCATCCTGAAGAGTGAGAGAAGATGAAGCATGGTACAAGGACACGCAATGCAAACTTGACTGGGGGAGCTTGAACTCGGGAGCTGATATAGGTGAGGCTTACACAGGATGACTCTCATGCAATTATCAGATTTGGATTATCCTAGTTCAGACCATCTTAGGGCTGCTCCAATTTATAGAATGTCACTGTGATCTAGAGGAGAGTCATCCACGGGAAACCTTTGAAAAACAGTGTCATCAGAGCCTTCCCTGGCATTGACTTTATTTTGGGGCTTAGATCTTGGCTGTGCTAAAGCCAATGAGGGGTTTTACTATTGGCTGGAGAGTCGTTAGGCCATAGGATCTCTCCTTGAGGAAGTTTCCAAGCTAGAACACAAATCAGAACAGTAATGCAAAGGAGCTGCTGTTTTCTATAATTGCCTTCACTGCTGACATTCTATTTTTCTTCAGTCAATCAACTCCTGCCTTAATTACACTTTAGAGAGCCTATGGACACCAGTATTTGCAGGGCTGATTCCCAGAAACATTTACAAACCTGCCTTGTTTTTAAATGGACTGAATTGTGTTGCCTGTTAAAATAAATGCACTTGTCAAATCCCTTTCTTCAACAGCCTTGCCTTACACCTCGCCTTGACAGTCTAATAATGTCTGTAAAAACAACCTAAAGGCCTCTTTCTACCTACAGCCACTCCTCAGTTCTCAAATGAATGGCAAGAAGGGGGTGGGGGAGTGAGAAATAATAAGCCTGCACTCTGGGATAATGTCACAGGGCTCAGACCCTTTGGCATCACTCACAAAGACTGGTGAGACTAGGAGAGCTGTATGCACTTTAGAAAATGCTGGGGGAAAAGAAGCTAAGAGGAATTGATGGAAATATTCCATGCAGATTATTAAGGGGAGGGGAGAAGCCGTGTGTTCTGTTGCTATTGTGAGGTTTGGGGCTCTGGGATGGACGRGCTGCTTGGCACCTGATGGATCCTCTGAGTAATGTGTTCTGCTTAGAAGTTGGATGTGTCTGTCTGGTCCAGAAGATGTGGTTTATAGCTTCTCAGCAGCTCAGGCAACGCTGAGCTTTCACATGCTGGGACGAGGGGAGGGGACCAGGCAACTCCTGACGTGGGAAAGGAGAGTTTGAAAATGGAGGTTGGACAGAGCTAGCAGGAGATCCCAAGCATCTCAGCCTTTCTACTTCTGGAGAGTCATGCCCACACTCTCCAGTTGCTCCATCCATGGCAGCAACAACCAGGCTGCTTCTGAGGGCTTGCATATAGGCAAAGGAGGCAGTGGAGCACAGCCGTTCTGCTGTTCCCCTGCTGACCCCTGCCACTTTAGCAATAGCCTCGCTCTACATGCCAGGAAAGCATGGACACTACAGGGAACATGATCTTGACTTGTACTTGTAGATAGGGCCAGCCAGAAATCAAGCTACAGTATGGTTACCCCAAGCATAAATGAGCAAGTTATGCAAAGAGACAGAGGAACCATCCCTTGGACTGGTGTTACAAAATCATTTTCCCACACTCTTGGGACCTGTTGATTTTCCAGATTGCTGATGACTGTTCTCTTCTCTGTCTTGCTATTTGTTTGCATTAGCTCTGTAGGAGAGAAAGGTAGGTGTCTAAATGTCTTAATGAACACCTCACAATGTTTAAGTCCCACTGTGACTTTGTGTCAGCGTACGTAGGGTCCACATGCTTTGGGATGGGAGTCTCTACTCCGTTTCATGGAGGTGCTTCKTATTCGTTGTAAGAGTCTGTGGAGCTCTCCAATGTCATCATGGCTTCACGGCACTAGATGCCATACAAAATGAGAGGAGGAGGGATCAGTGTCTTCATGTGTAAGGAGACTTAATACAGGAAGAAAGGGATGACACCTACAGAGTGAGGGATTTACTTAACTTCCAGCGTCTTTGGGGACATTTATGGCAGGGCCATGCTTTAAACTTGCATGCCTTCATGTGTAAGCAACTGCGTTAAGTGCAGGACTTGAAACAGGGAAGTTGGGAGATTGGAGACCACATAATTGGACCATAGTAAAAGAGTGAGTATCATCTCATGTATTAAAGTGCTAACATGAGGGATTTTTACTTTGATTATTTTCTGGAGTCACCAGTGCTGCTGTACCTTGGAGGGTGCCTTGGTTCACAACACACATAACACACCGGTGAGATTGTGCTACACGTCCTTCTGTGCCTCATCCATGCAGTGCATGAGTTACTACAGCCCCTCTCCTTCCCTCTTCACCCTTTACCCCTGGCCTTGCAGGGGAGGTCAGACTGCAGCAGGATCTTCCCCATACAGGGTTCATGCCAAGGACAAGCCTACTGGGGATCTCAGAAGCATCAGTGAAAGGCCTCAGCCCTGCAGTGGGTGTGGGTATTTCCCACATCCCTTGCTATCCCATCAACAGAGAACAGGAGGGCTCACTTGCAGGGAGGTCTCCTTGCTGGATGGTCTGTGCACCAAGACTGTTCCATGCTCATGCTGCCTGTAGGCTGTTGCATGTTGGCCTTATGGCTCCCCAACAGCCTCATTTCAACCTTGCTTCAGAGGCACCCAGTGCTGAAGGACCTCTCAGGAGGTTCAAGACTGTGCTCTGGGGCAGGGTGAAAACAGCAGTGACCAGTTGTCCTGTAGCCCTCTCCTTCAGTAAATCCCCACGAGCTTTACGGAGAACTGAGTCTTTTCTTGACAACAGTGGTGGAGAAACCGTGGAACAGAGAGACGACGTGAGTTGTCCAAGCTAATTTAGCAAGCTGGTAGCAAAGACAGAAAAAAAGTCTATTTTCTCTTGCATCCCAGGATGGAGCTGAGTGCTTAAATCCCATGTTATCATCTGCTTTCTAATGCAGCTGTAATGTAAAGGAAGAAGGGCAGAGCTCTRGGGAGTCAACATGAATTATACCCCACCACCCCAGAATCAGATTTACTCTGGGACCACCCCAGCTATCAGCTTCTGGATTTGAAGCCTTCTCTTACTCCCCTTCAAGAAAGAGGCCCAAAGGATTGCCACTCACACACCTCCTGGTGCAGCCAAAGAGTTAAATCACTTCCCGTCACTGAGTGGGATACAGAAACAACTTTTCCTACTGCATCCGCAGCTGCCAACAGCACTCAGTGACAGCTTTATAAATCACACCTGAAGCAAATAAAAATGCTGTGTTCAAAATGAGCCCTTATCTCTTCTTGTTTGCGTTTGCCTATTTTGTTTCTAAAGGTCACGGGTGGAAGCAGAAGGAGCCGTCACGGGGTGATGTATGTTGCCTTTGGCACTGGGTGACTAATTTGCTGTTAGGGCACAGTAACACGAAAGTGAATGGCAAAAAAGTGTCGGGGGGGGATGTAGAGAAGAGGCGAGAAAAGTTATGAAGCAAGAACACATGTTAAAGAAAAGTGAAAGGGAAAAAAAAAGATGTATCTGCATAGCCTCCAAAACCCATGCAGCTGTTGAGGAAAAATGGGAAGGACAGTTGAAAAACAAGGATTGCAGCCAGCTCCTGTCTTATTTTTCAGTAAATGATGAAGAATCACTTTCTTTTGTGTCCAGGAGAGGAAGGTTCCCTTTCACCTGGTACCTCTCAAATGCCATCTTAATCTAGTTTGGATGCTCACTGCACACCTTATCAGGGGTCACCATAATAAAAATGTCATATTTACTCATGTAATCACTAACCTTTCAGCCTGGAAAGGAGGTGGGAAGTGGGAGGGGAGCTATTACAGAGCAGCAGCCATTACACTTGCTAATAAGGTAATAAGAGAGTTCAGACCAGAGAATTTCCCTCAACATCTGTGCAACGCCTCTAAAAACTTCTGTCTGGGCTGGGTCATCGCTTTTGGAAGGGCATTGGGTGATGCAAAACCCACTGCCCCCTGGGGAAACTGTTTTAGCGGTTAATACCCCAGACACGAAAAAATCAGGGATTTAGTTGAACCTGAACATGCTGAACTTCAGCTGTCTGTCATTGGATCTTGTTATGTCTCCTCCTGATAAACTACAGCATCTGCCTGTGGTTGGACAACAGCAACACAGGGCAAAATCTCAGCAACCGGGTCCCTCCTAACTCGTCTGAAATGGAAACAATGATATTTACAGTTCTTAGCAGCTATTTGTCTAAAAAGAGGCTTACTTCATTAAAAAAAAAATCTCTGGGCAAAYCAGTGAAAATGGATTTTGTCCTGGTGCAAGCAAACTGTTCCTCTCTGAACCTCGTATCTTAAAAACACACACTCAGAGAGCACATCAGTTGCCCCAAACTGCAAGAAATGCCTAATACACWATGATTTGTATTTTTTGAGATCCATGCCCTCTGTGGCAAAAATCCTTTTCCCTATTCAAAGAAAAAGCACAAACAAACAACTTGCCTAAGGTTCCCTGGCAAGTCCTGGTGTTGGAGCAATCAAGCAAGCACAAGCATGACCATTTTAATGTATGTCAAATTGGGCACCACAAACTTTAGTCACCTGAGAAAATTTAAGCCAATTCTTGTCCAGCTCAGGAACTCAAAGCACTTTGAAAACATGAAGGAATTAAACCACATGTCCTGCCTGAGGTAGGTGAAGTATTTTTATCCCCATTTTACGGCTGGGTAAACTCAGATAGCGAGAGGTTAAGTGACTTGCTCAGTCTCACAGTCGGTTGGGGAATGGAAGAGGCGAAGCAACAGGCAGAGGCTGACCCGGGGCGTGTGTGTGTGTGCGTGCGCGCGTATGTGCATGTGTGTTTATGCACATTTGCTCAAGAGTTTCTTTCCCTATAAAGCACATAACTCCATTTCACTGACTGCTAGTTTAAAGTACATGCCTTGTTCAGGGGGTGGGAACGAAGCCTGTGGATGAAAATCAAGAGGAGGTCAAACAGGAACACAAGGACAAATTGGCACAATAGTAGCTGGATAAAAGGATTAAGGAGTCGGCTGGGTTGTAGAAACAGGAAACACTGTCTCTTTCTGAAGCGATTGGAATTAGTTCAAAGTGCCCTGCATGGGATGTAAAAGCCCTGGGCTTTGAGGGGAGCGGGCAGGCCCAGCATACATGTTTAGATGTGACCCAGCAGAGCTAGAAGCAGGACAGATCAGTAGTTCGGGCCAAGACTCTAAAACTAAGGAGCCAAAATTCAGTTCCTTGCTTCTTTTGATGCCTTCTTGGGTGACCTGAGCAAGCAACTGACAACGGGAATCATCTGCTTTCTGTTAGAAGTCTAAAATGGGCATAAATCAGCTGCCTACCCATGGCCAAAGGTCACTGGAGGTGCCAAAAAGCATGAGAGTTTGATATGGGTCTGGCAGATACGACACAAGACTTACAGGGAACGAAGCCCTCCAGAGCAGTAGCTGGAGGTCATGTTGACACTCCATGGCTTGCCAAATGGTACTAGATGCCTATTTAGGCACCTGAATCTTCCCTTTTACTTTATGAAGACCACATGCGTCAGTGTCTCCATGTGAACTAGAGCTGTCCATGTGTGTATGGCCAATTGCATTTGAGATGTCCTGGTTTCCAGCTGCTGATCCACATGGTCATGGGTCCTTTGTCATTTCTGCCAGCTCCATGTCAATGTGTTGACAGTTTTTTTCCACGCTAGGTACCTCTACTTAGACAACTGAATTAAACCTCTAATCCGTATAACCAATGTATCCCAAATAATGGTTCCGGTCACCCTACAGGTCATCCTACACACCTACATTTGGTCTATATTGACTTCTGACTGACTCTTCAACAACTATATGGGGAATGTAGCAACACAGAGGGACCTACATCTATCTGTCTAAATTTGCAAGCTAAATGGCACTGACAAAATTAGATGAGTTGAATCCTACATGTACACACTTTTGTGCTCTATTAGCATTTCCAAACTTTGAAAAGGGCTTGTGGTAAATACAGCAGAAAACAGAGGTGACTTGCATTCTCCATCCAGCATCTGAGTAGCTGCAGGTGCCCTAGCATTTGCTTCAGGAAGCTGGATTATCTCAGACAATAATTAAAACAAGTCAGTGGAGCAAGATCATTGTCTGGGCTTGGAAAGGGATTAAAGAAGGGATGACCATTAGCCTGGACAGATAACCCAGTACCCTAGTACAGGAGGACATGGAAAGCCTACTCTGTCTACAGTGATTTACTATTTAAGTCTCACACCACTCTGAAATGTTGACCAAAATAAGCTGTTCTCATTAAAATATGTTCAGTCAGTGGAAAAAAGCTATTTAAATATCTCCTACACCAGAAAGGAAACTAAATTATTAAATGCTTTCAATCAAAGCAAGCAGAATGAATATGTAGTTTCGGAGCAGTGCTGAATAGCCCCTTGTTAACATGTTAGGATAAAACAGCCCCTGGTGAGGGTGGAGATTTACAAAGGGGGCTGTAGGGAAAGAGGTCCAAAGGTGATGTTGGTTGTCCTCCACCTCTTGACCCTCCTGTTAACCTTTCTCCCTGTCAGCACTGTGAGGCCAGAAATAGCACCAGCATCATGCAAAGAGAGCGCAAAATAGGGTATGGGAGAAGAGGAGACTGAAACTCCTTTTTGTGGCTGTTGGGTCCAGGGTGTCTTTGGAGGTAACTGGTGTTTGTGCATCGCTGGGTGGCTGGGATGTCCCTGATGTGTCTGGAGCTATGGCAAGGTGTGTGCCCACCTGCTGTGGCTCCAGAGAGGAGCCACACACCTCTCCTTACATGACTTAACACACAGAAAGATCTTCTGTATGTACACTTACATGAATGAAGGGGAAAATCTGAAATAATTTTCGGGGTGTTTTAGATATCAAGCATTTAAAATGTTAGTGTTAAATAATACTTTGACACCTAATTAAAAACAAAACCCCACCAGCTGGCTTAGGTATGGAATAAAATCACTTCCTTCATTTTCAGCCTAAGAATTATTTTTAGGGTAGTGCTTTCTTTTCAGCAAGAAAAAAAAAAGTAACAACTCATTTTTAAGTCAACCTTAAATAGTATCCCACTCTTTATTGCACTTCCTTTGCCCCACACTCCCTCACTCCAGTTCTATAAGCTTTGTTTTTTACTTGAAAAAACCCCCACCACTCCCCCTCCCACCCCCTCCCTGAATGTAACAGAACATAAAAGAAAAGAATAATTTTGGACAGATTTAGGTGAGACTAAACCTTCCTTTTCTGGGGTAATCACAGAGTCAGTGTCAGGCTCCCTTCTCAGAAGCAAATCTGAGCATACAGAAGACAGAGAAGTGAAAAGGCAGATGCAGACTGCAGCATGGATGGAGCCAATGTCTAGCAATGGGTGSTTGATGTGGGTGCTGGTACCGAGGGTATGTGATCCAGTCTGTGTCTGTATGTCCATGTGCTGGGTGTCACTGCCTTGGGAAGATCACCAAACCAGCACAGAGATAACTAGGGGAATAAAAAATATCAGAAGTTAGGGAACAAAGATCAAACAGGGCATCCATACCAGACTGAATCTCAGTTTCAACTCCAAGATCACTGGTGATATTTAAGCAAAACTGAGATTCTTGTAATCATGGGACCTGGTATGGAGGCAAACAGATGCTTGGAAATCCCTTCAACAACCCAAAAGATAACGAAGGTACACTAGAATAGAATGCAGGAACCACAACGAAATGAATACGCTGAAGGTTTACATTTTCCCTGGGCCATTGTATTTTTGAGTTATGATCTTTACCGGCTATTTAAGGGTAGAAGGAAAGATACTATTGCACCAAGCTGAGTTTCTAAAGGCCCAGATCCAACTCTTGCCTCTACTCTAGAGGCTGTGATGTGGTTCAGCATCCTGTCTGGAAAAAGGATATGCTGATTTCAGTTCTCTTCTTCCACACTTTCTTTAAATTGCATACTCATCCTAGGCAGAAATTATTTTTACATAACATCCAAGATGCCCATTCAGTTGGGACTTTAATTTACATGAATTTTGAATCATACTGCACATAGGTATCATTTGACTCATGGTCCGTGGTTTTCACTCCTCTCTTCTGTTTGATTGCTTTTTCACAGCTATCACCTATATGAACCTACAAATCCCAAACCTGACTTCAGCCATCATCCTCCCACAGTGATGTCAGTTTGCTGCTATGGAGACAGTGACATCACGAGGATGTCCGGCASATGAAAAATTTCAGGTGATGAAAAAGCAATGGGGATCAGATACACTTCTCTGAAACACAGATCCTGTTTGATTTTCCATGCTTGTTCTGAACTGAACAGAAATTGTGCATTGTAGGAGAAATATCCCGTTTCGGATAGAGAGGGAATGTTTGGGTTTGTGTGTTTTCTACATGTCTGCCAACTCACCCATAAGGCAAGATAATTTTTTCTTAAACCAACAGTTCAGGGAGAGCGAGAGAGAGCTTCAGTAGGTGATTGAGTATGTGGAGAGCAATGCTCACTGAAAATACCATGTCTCCTTGGCTGTAGAAGAATCTTAGGAGCTTGTTTCAGCTGTCAGTGTGTGGATAGCAGCAGCCAGTTGGGTTCCTTCAGGTGTCTTCGACATGCACAAATCGCTGACATACCTGACACAGGGCCAATGGGAGACCTTCAGGAGCTGGTGACCAGCCAGGCTATCCGAGGACATCTCAAATKGCCCTATGTGTGAGCAACTGAACCAGGCCCCTGATGACTCATCTAAGATCCCACAAAAGGACTGTGGCAGTAAACCCTGGTCTCTGCTCTGTTAGATGTTAAGCATCATCTTTGCTCATAGCTCTGTAATTCCTGTCAACCTTGGAGGAGTACCTCTGAACCTTCCTCTTTTGCAGAGTCCATATTCTCACCTGCAGGAAGATGATTCAGAAAACCATCTGAAAGAGGTCTCAAAGATCATAATCCATACCTCACCCAAGGGCAGAATCAAATATAGACATTCTACCCCGGCAAATATTTATGTAACTTGTATTTAAATCTCTAATAAGAAAGGCTCCATGCCTTCTCCAAAGTGACATATCTTTCCACCGTATTACTGTTGTCACAAGAAAGTTTTCCCAAAGACAAGATTCATGTCGCCTCTCTGTAAACTTGTGCTGTTTAAATGTCTACAGATGAACTTGTCCACCCTGGGCTCCATTTGCTGTCAATCGAGATAAACAGGAATTTTTAAACTAAGGTTCACTGGACCCACTTTAAATGTCTGTGTCAGGATAACATACTCTGTTTCTGTGACTATTTTCAGTAGCACAAAGAAATCCTGTCCCAGTTATTTTATTATTTCCCTGAAAGAAGTACTCTTCTGCTTTTCCCACTCAGTGTACATAGCTTATCCACTTCCTCTTTGCAGAAGCATGTTTAAGATAATTCTTTGATTTGCCCTTCAACTTTTTACTTCCAGAATGAAGAATTATTTCCTTCAGTCTTTGATCATCTCATTTTTTCTAAATCTCTGATCATTTTTGCCATCCCCCCATTCCCAACTGATCTCAAAACCATGTTAGAAACAAATATCATGATAAAAATTAACCAAAACAGGTGGGTTAGAGAGGTAGAAGAAGGATATATAATCTAATAACAAGGACACATAATAATGAATTTTGTAGATTTGGCCTAAATCTTGCCTGTTGGCTCTTCCATATGGGCCACCTTCAGATAAAAAAGATTTTGCTTTTCTCAGAAACACATTTAACCCTTGACTTTTCCACAGAGGCTGCCAAAGAGATGACTACTACCTCCAAAAGAGCAGTAGTGGTTTGGACATGACAGGCATCCATCTAGGAGGGACCACCAGCTTGTCATTACGGAAGCCATCAATCCCAGATACCTCCAGGAACTGACCTCCTGATGCTGTTGGCCTTTGCCACCTTGGAACCACCTATAAGAATGGATGGAACTTAAAACCCATTTGCTAAATATTGGGTTTGTATTGGTTTTGCCTGATCCTCCCCATTGGGATTCCTAATTGAATTAGTTGTGCCATGTGTAGCACTGAGGCAGTAATTAACAGACGATCTTGCGTTCGGCTGTGCTTCTGCTGAGGCCGAGCAAATAGGATTAGAATTCTTCCTCCCAAATCGGCAGTGCAAATTAAATGTTTATTCTTTCATGTAGGGAAAATGTCAGCCGTTTCAAATTATCTGCAAGAGATCTCAAATGATTGGGAATCATGAAAGATAAAAGTCTGACTTCTGATTGAAAATGTTCTGTAGGTTTGTTTTTTTTTTCCACCCCTTTTCTCTCTTTGGATTGAGATCAACCCATTAACTGAATACATTTATGCTATTCTTTTTTTTTCCTTCTTCTTCCTTTTTTTCATTTGTTAAAGTCAGTAAGGTGCTCTAGTCAGAACTGATCATTTTATTTTTATAGCCTGTAAAATTCCAGGCTTAAAAGGATACTGTCAAGTCAAATTTGACTCCAAATTAAGTTTTGGGCTGGGAGTCAGGAGACATGAATTCTAATCCCAGTGACCTGCTGTGTGACCTGCTTCACCTCTTTGTACCTTGGCTTGCCTCTATGTAAAATAGAGATACAATGCTCCTTTCTGCAATGACCTGTATCTCCCGTGATGGTCTCATACTTCCAGGCACCACAAGACAGCTTTGCCCCCCTTAAAGAAGAGTGACATGGAAAGAAAGGTTATTTAGTAGTCAAAGAAACAGGCTGCGGAGCCACTTTTAGCATTACRGGGCCAAAGCTGTCCCTATTGCAACTTCGCTGACGCCAAATGGTGCTGAACATAGTCCAATGTGTACACTCCGCTTCCTGAGGGACGTCAGTAGTGAAACGCAGCCAGTTAGAAAATGCAACCCAAAGAAAATCAATCTCTGCGCTCCACCTGCCCAGACAAGTTCACTCACATCCTTATCAGTGCTAGTCCCAGCTCTGACCTCACACAATTTTGGAAGTCACTGGTGAGGCTGTGGGAAGGACGCCAGCTTTCTGAACCCTGCAAAATTTGACCTCTTTTTCTGTACCATCCTGCATCATATCTTGCTCTCAAGGGTTATTCCAGAAGGGATGCATGGAGAATACCTTATTGCATGACAGTGGCAAAGCAACAGGTATCTTCTAGAGCAACTCCTTTGTGTTCACGGCTCTGCCAAAGCAAACACTTCTCCCCTTCTCCTCCCATAAACGCAGCCTTTCTCCTGCTCTGTAAATCCCCCCACATGCAATAAGACCAATTTTCAAAATAAAGGAACATCTGTGAGTGGTGTGTGGAGCATGGAGCAGAAGAGAGGCCACAACCCTACCTGAGGTTGGTCTCTGGCTGCAGGGACTGCGGGAATCAATAGTACATCTGATCTAAGCTTGACCACTGCCGGGCTGTGTCCCTCTAGGCTGAAATGGCCATATATGAATGAATTCCTGCTCACTCAAGCCATAGAAATACCCACCTTGTACCTACCTGTAGATTGAGGAAATTTTGCACAAACCAATGTTTACCTCACACTTGAATTTGGCTTTCCAAGACACCCTTACCTGTCTGGGGATGGTGGATGGTATCCCTGGTGGAGGGATGCTAAAAGGAACACGGTAGAAAAGGGTCTCTCCCCCTCTCAAGTCAGGGCCACTTGGGTGATGGACCTTGCAGGATGCCTGATATATACAGGCACCAGCCCCGGTGACAGATAATGACTGACTTACTCTTCCTACTCAAACAGACCATTGCTTTGCCCATYTGCAGAGAGGGGAAGGCTTCACAACCCCATTGCTGAAGCCATCACCTCTGTTCTGTTTCAGATGGAAAAAAACAGGCCATTTATTTTGGGGTAGAAGAGATGAATGTGACTATTGGGATTGGGGGAGGCAACTTTCTGACAGACAACTTGTTTCAGTGCATTCCTTCATGCTCCTTTTCAATGCAGCCCACGATGATGTTTAACCCCCTGCAATGTCTTACCTGCCCAAAACAGCTGTGGACTGCCCACCCAAAGGGGAAATCCGCACAGGTTTTGCATCTAATCGGTGGTCCTGCTGAGCTGTGCTGCACCCCAATGCTCTGAAAACCCCTGACAGATATGGCTTAGGGCCAAGCAACGGCTTGAATGGTGGTGATTTTACAAGCCCTTCCTTGTGTAGCTATTTTCATGCCCCCTTCCTCACTCTGGGAAACACTAGGGGACAGCCATAAATTTGTGATACATCATCGCTCGCGCTCTAGGCTGAATGCAATATTCCCTCAGCGAGGCTTCATTAAGAGGAAATTCATGCCTTAAACACCTTGCAACCTGCATTTTTGACAAGTCATCACATTTTTGTGTGCCCTGCTTTATTTTAAAGCCCCTCTAGTAATGACATTCCTGAACAGGGGCTGCTTTGCAGCTTGCAAGGGGGGAGCCTTTGTCATCTGGGAGCAGTGGAGGAGGAAAAATGTGATGTAGAATATGTATTATAATGCAGGGGAACAACCTGTTGTGTAGTTTTGTCTCCTTGGACACCCATACTGCTGTTTCTTTTTGGCAGGCAGGTCAGGACAGAAAGAAACTTGATGTCTTAAATCAGTAAGGAAGGTATCACACATGAAACTTGTATAATAACATGGAGTATTGCTTTAGCTATACAAGACCCTGTGGGGAAGCTGGCTTCAAACTTCAGAGCCCACCCTGAATCGGCATCTTTTTCGTTGCAATGCTGTCCCTGCCCAACCGACTTTGCTCATAGGTACCAGAGGTGAATCCCTCCAGTCTTGTACTCTTCAGGATCACCTGGGAGAGCTTTCCATGACTGCTGTGCTATTATTTTTTTGTGTCTATTTGCAAGTGTCTAGCTCTCAGCCCTTGGCCCACAGAAAAGTTGTGGCACAGAGAGATTAATAGCTTTAACCATGGAAAGAAAACTGACTCCAGGSGTTCTCCCCAGAATTAAAACAGCACAAATCAGGACAGAATGAGGGATATTTTAAAAGAAATAGTTTTCTTTGAGAAATTAAGTAGACAGGGCAATGCTTTCCAGCTTGGATGACTAAGGAGAATTACCCAAATCCATGTGTAGACATCAGAACAGAATGATCTGTCTTTGTGGAGATCCTGGGGATCTTCACTGACTATTGGATTGATAAGTGATAGATAAGTGATTTTGATTTTGGTTTTACCTCTATTAAACTCTCACACCAATAAAAATGAAACAAATACGGGCCTCCTAACCCCCAAATAGCCACCATCCCCTACCAATGCCTTTACCCAATATATCAGCAAGACTCCAGGGAGAAGAGCTGAAGTTCCTGCCATCTCTGAAAGCAAAGAAATCCGTTACGTCCTGAAGGTTTAGATAAGGTGTGGAGCCAGTTGTAATGATTTAAGATGACCATTTCCATCCAATGCATTTAAGCAATATATCTCTTACAGTGATAACCTAAGGGGTTATGTGAGTGTAAAGTCAAGTAGATTTGCTTAAACTAGTTTCACTAGTAACTTAAACTAATCCTATTGATGCTGGACTGAAGAAAACCAAGATGTGCTGATAACCCGTGATGTAGCTGTGCTATGAGTTAGGAACCTAGAGCTGGAGAGCTGTGACGAACATCTGCGGACTGTCACCTCTTCAGTTGTAACTGCTAACTTCAGAGTTCATCTGTCTAACACCCTCAAGCTGCATGTCCCCCTCTTCCTGCTGAATTCCCTCTGTAAAATCGTTTAATAACAGGACAATTGTGTGGTACGTTGTGAAGTCTGCCATGACAGTGCTTAGGTGAACCAAGTTTAGGTGAATCTTCACCTCCAGTCCATCCTCTGTCCTATCATCTGGGCAAAAGTGGGCTATGAACCACGGTAACCAGGATGTACTCAGCACACAGAATATCACAAATTGAGAAAAAATCTTTTTCATCATCATAGATTACTGCTAAGGAGCTCACTACTACATGGAGCAGATTCACTGAGATCTGAGTTCACAGAGTCTGTGAGATTCACACTGTGTAAGAGGTTTCCTGTCATTCAGGTTGAAATCAGCAAAAGGTCTGATGGTCAGATAAGGCTGAACCCAGCTTGGTCCTGTGGAAATGTTAGGGAATGCACAGAAATTAAAAGTAAGAACTAAGGATGAAGCCCGTGAGACCTAGATAGGACTATAGGTGTCCTCAGTAACCTACTATCTACTGACTATCTAATTTTTGCAAGTGGTCTGTTTTATAAACACTGCAGGTTCCAGTCACAAACCAAAAAATTACTTCTCTTGCAACAAGTGCCAAGGATGGACATTGTAGGAAAGTCTCAGTGGGTCACTTTTTTAACTCTTTGGTTTGTACCACCAGTGAAGATCCTGCAACTGGGACCTTGTTAATGATGTGCAAGAAGGAATTCATTGTGTTCCCATAGAATAGAAAAGGGTGAAGTTAGTGTGCTCTCTGGGTTGATCATGTAATCACAGGGCCCATGGCTGGGATGTCAACTGAACTGAGAAACAAGACTGAAACCCTTCAGATTTAGTGAGTTCTTGTTCCCAAAAATGGTTTCAGTTCCCCACCTTCTCAGATCAGGATGACAGAGTGTAACCACACATACCTACAGCAGTGAGTTTCACCACGAGGAGGTGGAGCTCAAACACACAATCAAGATAATGTGGTTTAAAACTGTCATCTCTTACATGGTTGTGTGAGCATGCTCTTTGCCCACCCCAACTGCAAGGTCAAAGCTCACCTCTTTCCCATTGAGGGTTAGCTAAGCCAGAGCACATCATACATCTGAAGACTATGCACGTGGACAGGTACTATAGCTGAGCCGTTGGCTGTGAACTCATTAGGCCACTGGACTTAATCACGGGTTCTCTCCCTGACCAAAGCAGATAAATATCTTTCTATTCCTCATGAATTTATATCTGCTTATATATTATTACTGCTATTATTAACATCACTGCTACTATAAGCAACCTAATATCTAAATTGTAAATTCCACCTTTCCTTTGTGGTTTATCATTCATTTGACCGTGAAACCTGGGCTGAAAATTTGCAGTCTTTCAAGGCAGATTTCACTCTGAAGAGACCTTGCTGCAGAAATGGCCCTTTGTTTTTCTTCTGTGAGATGCAAGAGGACAATTCACCCTGATTTTGTAACTGGAGAAAGTTCAGCTAAAATTCAGTTAAATACATCGTACAAGAAGATTTTTCTTTGATATGCGGTCACTGAAATGAGAGAATCTGGAAGAAAGGCCTACTGATTCGAAGCATATGTAGTGCACTGCTGCTGCCTATACAATCTCTGCAGTATCCTTTCTTTCTGGGCCTGAGCAAGGGCATAAATCATGAAAAAAGTAAAGACTCTAGGGYTGAAGTCCCACATGGGCTAAAAGGGAGGGAGGATTCATGGTTCTAACCTCACATCCTCAGACTTGGACCCCCCCTGTGGAGCTGTCAGGCCCAGACTCTAAGGAGTATCTAGACATCAAGGTCTCCTGGAGGCCAGGGGGAGGTCAGGAACTTAAGTTGCTTAAAAAATTTGGGCGTTGTCTCCCTGTGACAGTGCTTTCCAAAGGCTAATAGTCTCAAGAAGACTCTTTATTAATTATGAATTAAAAAGATTGGCAATGATTAAGGAAAAAATCAGTTAAGTCAGGAACAAGAATATCTCTTTTTATTGTAGTTTAAAAGCACACGTGTGCTAAGAAGGGGGAAAGAAATCCACCTGAAAATGCCAGCTTCAAACTAAATGAGATTACAGAAAAGCTTTCCCCAAGGGAGCGACTGCAATGGTCAGACTCTCTGCTGACATACGTGGAAGTGGTCTCTGCAAGGAGGTTGGACAGGAGCAGCAGGTGGCAAGGGCATAGGGTAGATTAGGTGACTTGTCTAAGGTTTGCAGGGAGGGAAAGTAGACTCAAAGGCTGACTCCATACCTTTTGACTCCTCAAGCTGTGTCCAGGTCGATAACCTACTTCCCTTTCAATCTTGCTTCACTTTTCCCTGAAGAACTGTTTGGGGGTAAATATCTAAAGGCTGCTTGAAATAGCTTATCTTCCCTTTGAAGACATTTTGATGTTTGCTTTTCTTCCACTCCATGGAATTCTTCTCTTTGCCTTCAGTCAAGAGGATGGAATAAATTAGCAAGCAGCATGTGAACCTCTGCTCTTGTTAGTTACACCTAAATACTACTAAGCCTATTAAGTTTATTCCTGGAACCGTCCTGTGCTACTGCCCCCAATAACTTTTCTGTTCAGTAGATTTCATTTCCTTTGTTCTTACTTAATTTACTTGCAGCCAGGGGCTCCAGCAACCGACCCATTAGCTTGCTGCTAATTAGCTGGCACTAACAGCCTCTCGTTATTCAGGAGGTTTGGAGAATGTTTGCTCAGAGTCACATGGTGGGACAGCCTTTTAATAACAGCCATCCTGTCTAATTCTGCCTTTCCCCTGGCTCCTCATATGGGTATCCAAGCTGAGTCCACTGGCACTGCCGGGGGGTATTTTTATAACAAGTGGAAAAGGAAAGGAATCTATTTTGTGATACTCTTTTCTCTGGAGATTGTTCCTTCTCCGGTGTGTCCGCAAAGGGTCAGGGACGATGCGAGATGTGACTGTAGCACCTGTCACTGCAGAAGGAAAGGAGAAGCAATTGCCTCCCTCCTGCCTGTCCCTGCTGCAGCAGGAGGTCCGTGACGCCCCCCACGCTGAGCATAAACCCCATCCTGTTATCTGCCACCATATGCTCCTCACCAACGTCCTTGATTTGGGTATTCACATCATGGTGCTACTCTCTTCTGCTCTGGGATGTTAACCGTAATTGCCAGAGGGCTGGCAGACGGGCGTCCCAGTGCTGGGGAGGACAATGCACCTCTGGCTCGTTTCCCAAACGCCTCCTCCCACCGCCGTATGGGCTGGGGAGGGGGGTCCAAGGGTGCCACCCCACGCTGTGGTGTGACAGATATTATCCTATCGCACAATCTGGAGCATGAACCTTGGGTATCAGGCTTCCAGGAACCGCAGAGGTTAGGACACATGCCAGCAGGTTGCAAAGAGCTGCAAACCTCCGAGCATCTGCCCTACTTGCCAGTAGGTCAGGTGGTGTTTTTCCTGGCAAGCGGAGAGCTCTGGTGATCCAGAGAACCCAGTAACCCTCCTCACACCCTCCCTCAAACCCCAAAGATGCAACTTTTGGCACTTGCCGCTCACCAGGTGCCTCTCTTCCATCTGAGCAAAACAGGAAATGAGTCAAGCAGGGAAACACACACTCACATGAGGAATTGCCCTCGTAGGGCTTGAGAAGAGACTGCCTCAGAGGCGTTTGTTATTCCTGGGCAAGGAGGATGCATCTGGATACCATTCCCTGAGGTGACATGGCTGCAGGCTGTCAGCAAATGGTGGGGACAGGTGGAAAAAGCTGGTGTCTTCTGACACCTTGTTTACTCAAACCCTTCTGGCTCATGATGATTCCTTTGAATCCATTTCTCAATCATCTGGAATGAACGTCCAGTGCCTGGGATGCTCTGCACTTCTCAGAGACCTGAAAGAGGGTGCCAGAGGCGCAGCTTTTCAATGCAAGCACTGGCATCTTCCTCTGTGAGGTGCCAGGATCCTTCTGGGAGACACCAGTCTCTCTCCGAGGAGGAACAATACAGCATTTTTTAAGGTCAGCTCTTCAGTGCATCACACAGAGAGAGGCCGCAGCTCTGGGCTCTGGCTGGCACCGCACAAGCATGCCCCTTGCGCCATGACTTGGCTCTCCTGCACGTCTTTCACATCTGCCCCTATGCTGCTAGACTCTGGCAAGGCAAGCTGTGTGCAGAGGGAGGAACGACATCTACTCCAACATCACTTTGGGCCTGCCATGAAACTCAGTTCACAATCAATCAGCCTCRTAAATCCTACACCCTTGGGCTGAGGGACTTCTACAGCCTCCAGAAGGGGAGAAGCAGCACATGCTTCGTGCCTGAGCAGGTGTTTAAGGTTTGCACCAGTGATGAGAGCAGAAAACTGTGGTGGTGTGTGTTTTCGAAAGTGCCCTTCCTCTCCCACCTTCATGTCCCTCTCCTCTCGGAGAAGTTAAAGCATTTTTTCATGTTCCTGGCTCTGCCCCAGCCTCTCCGCAGAATCCAAGTCAAAGTGGGAGGCTGCTCGGTGTGCCTATTTATCATTTCAGTGACGGCCGCACCCCCCAGCTCCCAAGAAGGGAGGAAAAGGCAAAGCGTGGCTGTGTTTCCTGCGATACAGCTATCATCATCTCCCCATGACCTTGATCAGGAAGGCATAGGAAACGAGGGGGAGCACAGCTGCAGGACAACGAAATAAGCTTTGCTGCCTGGCAGATCCTGTGCTGTTGCATCCACTGCAGGAGTAGGTGGGGAGGAACCAGCCCGGGAGCCCCTGCTGTGGGCAGCAGCCCACACAGCCTCCTTGTGCTGCTTAAGGCAATGCAGAGGGGGCCAGTGTCCAAACTCACCTTTGCTGACTTGCACAGAGGATGCATCTGAGCATCGCTGGCTCCCAGAGAGCATCGCAAGAGCAGAGCAGCCCAACAGGAGGGCACCGTGCCCGGCCGGCATTGCGTTAAAACCCAGGAGGGGTCACTTTGGCACTGTATGTTCCTGTCCATCAAAGATACCTGCTACTCTGTGTCACGTATGCAGGCTTAGTTGCAAATCCTCTTCCTCCCTCATTGTGACTTTCCAACCATAAGTTTTGGTGGGTTTGGTTTATTTAYTTTTTAACAGAATAGGGCCTTTTTTTCTTCCCTTTCTTGCAGGATAAAAAGTTTGTTTAGTCATAGCCAGACTGGACTATTGCTTCAAAGAACATTTGTGGCTGAGATTTAGCTACTAGAAAAAGCATAAGATTTAATGTCAACACATGTATTTGCATTTATATGTGTGTATATACATATGTATATATTATATGTATATATACATATGTGTGTGTGTACATATATACACACATATACTGCTATATGTGTGTTCACCCAGTTCCCATGGAATGTTTTATATTTGCAGTTATGTTTAATATACATGTAATTATGTATGTATAAGTATGCTTGCATGAGTGGACGTGTGTCTGCATAAATAAATTTATATATGTAGGCAGAAAGAGAGGGGCATACGTGACATAATGGAATGACATAATATCCCTTTAAATAGTTCATGGTCCCCCTGTTTCCTTCATGCCCTCTGACTCCCTCTATGTTAATAATATATGGCATAATTTTGRCCGGAGCCAGCTAACACTTCTCCATACAGCACCCAGCAAGGGACTCCCTGCTCTGGACACAGCCGCCCTTTTTGTGGGGCGAGAAAGAGAAGTCAGCTCTGCAGGTGTGAGAATTGCCGTGCCACTTGTCCTCGGGGTGACAGAATGGGCCCTGAGCCCTTTCATTCACTAGTACAGACACCCTTAATGAACCACTGAAACCCAGTTGATCCTTTGCCTGCTGGGAGGACATGGCAATCCTGGGTACTAGCTCCCTTCCTGAGATTTTGGGATCTGAGCTCTGCACGAGACAAAAGCACAGTAACTATACGTTGCAGCGTGCTCAAGCATTAGTATGTGATAAGTGTGTTCTGCATCCTATGACTTATATTCACCTTCAGTGTAGCACCTGGGATGCTCAGGAAAGGACTACGTATCTCTATGTCTTCAAGACATACCATTATAAACTAAACCGCACAAGCTAGAATCTTTCATGAGGGTTATATTTCAACCCAAGCCTGAAAAGGACAGACAACTTTCTACAAGCGAAGACCTGCTTTAGGCTAGATTCTCAAGTCCATATTCAGAGCAAACAAGCAGCCTGATTTCCATCTGAGCTGAAATCGACACATTTTTAACAGATGGCAAGAAAGACTAAAACCAAAAAACAACAAAGGGTTGCTTTAGTGTTGGTCTCTCAAGTATTTAAGAGCATGCAAGGGCTGGTAACATGATGGGAGATGCCTGCAGTGTGTTGGGACATGAGAAGGGAGAGAGACTAAGAGTAAAGGCTGGGGAAGATGCAAGGCGGCTGCAGTTTGATATTTCCTCTGTGACCCCATAAACCCAGCCGGGATGACTGACATTTCATAGCCATGCACGAACATGGACACCTAAGTCTGGCAGTGGAGAAACAAAAGGGGATGATCTCCACTAAATATGCTTAACTGGACCAGTATTTCAAGACCACTCATGCAGCCCAGCCTTAGAACACTAATCTGGGCTCGGAAAGCACTACTGCTGATGGACTGCAGAGTTAACGACCCATTTTCCCTCCTAACGAAATGGGGTTAATGCTAATTCTTGCGCTGGAAAAGCATGAGGACGGTGGAGACAACTCCCCTTAGGAGGAGTCAGCATGAGCGGGAAACTTCACCCTGAACTACAGGCAGGGCAGGGTTTCCAGCTTGTAACTGATAGACCGGAGTCCAGATGAGGATGTTTATCCAAGAATTAGCATGTGTAAATCTCCTCAACCCCTGTTTATCTGCCCTTTTTGCTCAAAGCCATGTGTTCCTTCCTGCTTGTCTAACAGTCCGATTGCTGAAGCCTGGAGACTGCTGGGATCTGACAGACGAGTCTCACACAGACCTCTGTGTGGAAAGACCACAAGTGCCAGCTGAATTTATACCATGCAGGTACATATTTAGCCTGATCCCCTGCTTTTGTCCAGTAGAGAAGGTCAAACAGTAAATGTAGATTTGAAAAGGAAATATTTTATTTGCATGAACTCCAAAACTTTAATCAAACATGACTGCTTTCCTACAACACTCTGTGATTTGGGCTTTTGGTTTATTTGTGGGGTCTTTTGTCACCATGTGACAGCAGAGCAATCTCAGTCATCATTGCCTGGAAACATCTGTGGTGGGATTTACTTGAATTTTAAACATCTTAACCTGAGCCAATCACCCTGGGTTGCCTTTATGATTAAAGGATGGAAGAAGGCATTTTAAGGAAGAATCTTCTCCCCTTCTTTAGGAGGAGATGAGGACAGCAGGTCCTAGACTCTGCTGTCTCTCTTGTGAGCGATCACCTCAGACAGGGATGTCTGCAATGGAGATGGTTGTACCTGCTGGCATGAATACCATCTACATTGTTGCTGATTTTTCCTGTAATTAGGATTTCAAATCCTGCAAGCAGTTTCTGAAGTCTTCTAATAACTGCTCCAGGCAAGGTTCATCAAAATCCCTGAGGAATTGAAGTTATTGGTTAACTATCTGAATAGAGAGGAAGGACACCTACAGTTAAGTCCTACAGAGAGCAGGGAATGTATAATTAAGATGTGAACTCCTCACCATGGGATGTTTTGGATACTCAAAGTTGACATGGGCTCAGGGGTGAACTGGATGAGTTCGTAGAAGTAGCATCCATGGGGAGTTATTAAGCAGAAAGACAGCCCCTGTATTTCAGGAAGTACTTGAGCTGTAAATTCTTGGAGGTTGGGAGAATATTTGGAGAATTATCACTACGTGCTTTGTCTATCCTTACACTCTTTCCAAGGCATCTGCATTTGGAAATGGTATTGGCCATTTAAGGAAACAAGATACTGGGCTGGATGGGTCTGTGGTTCGAACCCATACAGCTATCCTTATGTCCCTGGCTACTAGCAACAAATGGGCTTATGGAAAGGAAGGACAGGCTGCTATTTTAACAAATAAATCTGTAAAAAATTCAGGGCCCATAAAGGCAGTCAGTTTAACATTAAGTAATTCAAAAGAATTGAGATGAGTACAAGGTGGAACTGTTAACTTGTGGGAGGTTTTGTTTGTTTTTTTCTTTTTTTCTCCAGCTATCAGCTTCACACGTAAGTATTGCTTCCAAATGTTAGATATTTCCCAAAGCAAGAGGATCACACCTCTCCTTTGGGAGTGAGAATGATGGGTGAGGAGGGTAAGAGAGTATCTTGAATAATCCCAGAATAATGGAGAATGATGAAGGTAGGGCTTGGGGAGTCTTCTGCCACTTACGGAAAGGCTACAGGGTGAGCTCAGTGGTCATTAACCATCAGAAAGCCCACACATTACCTCCCTAAGGCTTCATCAATTCCTCTGCTGAAAGTCCCTTATCAGCCCTGCAAGTTCTTCTGCTGTGAGGTTTTCCTGACATAAAAATTATGTTTAGACTTCTCAGCTAAGCAAGTTGGGTGGGGGTGTGTGCGTGAGATGGACCTCAAGAATTCCTAGATGTGTTTCTCCGAGGCAGATGTTCAGCTGGTGCAAATTGGCACAGCTGCCTCGCAGTTACCCCCTTGGTGCATTGGCACTTTGACTGAGAGACCAGGGAGCTCCTGCCCCTCCCTGCACACCAGACAATAAGGCAGAAGGAGTAGGTATTTAGTCACCCTATATATTCTTATTAATGACTTTACTGTTTGGGTATGAGAACATGCAGAGGTGGGATGGAGATATCATTTATACACGGTTCCTAAAACTCATCTGTCTTTTCACATTTATCCCCAAATGCTCTTCTTCCACGTTTAAAACCAAACAAGGCAGATTTCAGTTCAAAAATTGGCTGTGGTTCAGCAGTCACTTCTGTTTAGAATGAATCGCTTTACATCCTGCAAACAGCTTGTGTTACACAGTCCATATGCCTCAATTTCTCAGTTCACATACTCTCTTTGACTTTCCCATCACCTTGCTCTGTAAAGCAAGTATATGTCTCAGAAGCAGCTTGGTTTGTTCAGTAATGGAGCAGTACAGCGTTAACAATTGGGGTTAGTAATTACAAACCCTTCTTTTACCAGGCAGAAAGAACCGAGCTGCTATTTGTAATTACAGCCATGATCAAGGTACACCAAATGATATTTATATTCAACATACAATGTAGACACATTTGAAACAGACATCATATTCAATAGAGAAATAACCAATAGGTAGAGAGTTTGAGGGTCAATTTATTTTATCCAAATAGAGTAAATCTGATACTTTGTACCCTACCTATCTGTGTGGACTATGAAGTACACAAAGGTGTCTAGCTCATTTGTAGTTATCTACATCGTAGCCAGCTGAACTTAGACAGAACACATCCCAGCCTTGTACCCAGCCATTACAGTCACTTCTCATTCCCATATCCTGGAGGAGCTGACTTTCTGCAATATAATCTAAGAAACTGTGAGAGAGATGTTTGTACTTCATATTCCTCTTTGAATATTTCCATGATCTTCATGGGCATGGTGACCCAATGATTTAAGCTATCTGTTAGCTGCATATCTCAACTGATAAGCAAATGAAATTTATGCAAAATCTAATGGGCTTCCAAATGTAAACCATTACTTTCTGGGGAAAATGACAAATACAGAGAGAGAAGGAAAACTAGAAACATTCCCCGGTCAAGATATTGGTAAAGAATAAGCCTTTCTACATGCCTCAATTTTTATGATGCGTGCATTGTGTGTGCTCATATCTTTGCCAACTCAAATGGACAGAGCTAGGCAACATTTCAATGGTTTTTCAAAGCTGGATTTAAGGCATATTTTGTTAAACTCCTGTAAAAAGTTTTGACCTTTCCAAGAATATCTTGGATACCAGTCTATGGTTCATAATTTCAAGGTGGCAGCCGGAAAAGAACCCAGATTCTATTGTTTACAAACTGCAACATAAGCTAGGAACGGTCTTCATTAGATGGTTTCAAGACAGGTTCGTGACATACATTCAGACCATGTTTATTCAATATACTAGAGGTTGAACTGACACACAAAACTAATGGCCAATGAATGAAAATATCATTTTAGTGGAAGTTCATTCCAGATTCTGGATGTCTGAATAAAGGAAAGGCTCTGTCCTCAATGGACTTATGTGCTTAACAAATCTCAGAAGTACTTCCACTGAGTAGGTCATGTTTGACTATACTGTGAATTCAAATCTTTTTCCTGGGTCCTACCAAAATGCTGCCTTCAGATGACCCAGATGTATCTGAAGACCTAGTCATTCAAGCAAGGGAACCAGAGTTGTCTGACATGACTTGTAGCCATAGGGCTCCTTGGTTTATGAGTGGCTACAGATGCTGGAGTATATTAGTGACAGCAGCTTCCTGCATCACCTACTTTTGGAAAGGACTTCAGACTTGGATTCTCATTGACTTAATAGGAAATTATTATTTGAGGAAAGAAAGGAGGCAGGCTTGAGYTTTCTTTGGGTAATCATTTGTGTCAGCACCATTTAGACACTGGTCCCAAAGAATGGAAAAGTGCCAGGAGAAAAGCAGTCTCAGTGAACATGTGTAGGCCGGGGAAATTAATTTTATTAGGTAAGAAGATAGCCAAGCTCCCCAGGAGCTATCTSAAAGGCATTTCCTCCAATTGTTTAGTCCTTTGCTTTTAGCATCACGCATTCTCCCTTCCCCTCCTACCGGAGTGTTTGCTGGGAACCGTCCAAAGGCTGGAGGTATTTGTCATGGAAGTGGCACATAAAAGGCAGCGTGCCACAGTATCCACTGCATGTCAACAGATCTCTCTTTCAAATACATTGTAAACAGCTTGATTTGGTGGCTTGCAGGTCAGTGAGGGTTTTTTGTTGTTTTTCCAAGTATTTGGTATCTTGTCCATTTCCTTTTCCATGTCTCATGATGCTTCATAGTACTTTGACATTTATTAGCCATGTGAAGCACATTTTGGAGGAATCATTTAATCATTTCTGACCTCTTCTCCTTCCTCTCTGGGGGGATATCCTGCACATCTACTGCTCTTCGTTTGTTGTCTGTAGTCATGCTAGACTCCTGCCCAGATTCCACTCAGTGCTCAGCTCTGCTTCTGATCAGAAGAGGACCACCTCTACCACCTGACTAAAACAATATCTCAGCTGAGAATCAGGGCACTATAGGACACATGGTGAGAGAGAGTCCATGTGCTGAAAAACTCAGTATTCAAACAGGCTAAGGATGTGTTTTCACAGTTATTGAGTGAAGCTAAGATGCAAATTGTTAAAGGGTGTGATCCCACAGCTGAAAGACTGCCACAATCATAGAAACAGACTTTGCGTGTGCTCTTAGCCTCTCTCTCTGGTGGTGGCTTATGTTAAACACATCATGCTTGACAGCACCATTGGACTGCAAATGCAGTACTGGGTTGTTACCATGACTCACCTGATGAAAATGAACTTCTTAAGTCGAGTTCAGTAGCTGATTTGATCCTCTGGCCATTTTCAAAATGTGGGAAGCGTTTCACCTACTTCCACCTGCCAAAAGCTACAGCTGTATCTGAACAGTCTGTAGAGGAAAAATAATCATATATGACAAAGCTCAATTTGTCTGAACTGTTTTAGATGTCCATTTAAGAGCAAGATGAACTGTGCTCTCTTTGTCTCTGTTGACTATACAGAGCTTGAGATGACCAGCATGGATGCAGATATCAGGGAGCAGCAAAGCAGGGCTTCTCCATGAGGGCAGAACAAGCCAAGAGCTGAGGACAACCACAGCCAAGGCTGGGCTATGCTCTCACTGAGCTTAAACAGAGTTCCTGGACCAGTAATCAGAGGCTGGAGGTCCCAGGTGAGCCTGGAGGTCCCGGGTGAGGCTGGCTTGTGCAATTCAGGCCTGTTAGTGTACTCAGGGCCCTGACAGAGGTGAACATTTCAGATGATATGCAAGGTCCCCCATCCTATATGATTGTCATACTGGAAAATGCTAGCAAAACTGTGACTAGTACCTAGATCTGCAATTTATTGTGAAATCTCAGCTATATCAGCTTTTTCAAGCATGATATCTGCTGAATGACTTCCACAAAGGTTCTTTGGTTTCCATTTTAATCCAAAAATTTAGTGGTCACTATGTTTATTTGTTATCTTGAAAAACGATACCACTCTAATGGATATAATTAAATAAAAAATAGTCTGGGAACAGAGTTTCCTTTTCTCCCAGTTAAATCTATTTAGAGCTGCTATGCACAAAACCACCAGTGAAATCCTAGGAGAGATACAGTACAATGTTATATTGCCTATTCAGGCTAAGTCACAATTATTACTGCATTTTTGCTTTCCAAGATATTGTCCATTTTCAAGAAAAATGTTGATAGATCAGAGATATTTTAATGGAGAGCTTAGTGCGTTTAATTTCTCAGAAGAAAATAAAGGGATAACGTGGTTACAGTTTTTAAGTGCATGCAAATACCTGCGAATAAGTCAGTCAGACTAGACTCTTTGCATATGTAAACAATATAGGTCAGCATGGTCAGTACTGTTGATGAAATAAGAGTGAAGTTCACTTCTTCCTAACACAAATATCTAAATCAGGTCAGATGAATCACCATCTAAAACARTCCCCATAATAGGGGAAATTAAAGCCTGGGCTGGAGTATTGTTGAAGGTAGAAGGTTATTGTCCTACACTGATAATGATGCTTGGTTAAATAGTTGCTATTTTTGACAGATATGCTTACCATTAGCCCCATTCAGATCATTACAAAAATGACACTGTTACTGAAATAGAAATCAAGGAGCAAAGTTAGTGTTCTTTGTTAATCAAAGGAAAGAAGTACTTATGCAAGGCAAAACCTTGCTGGGAGTTTGCCATCCCTTTCAGACTTTCCACCTTCTTGGCCTGCAAAACAAGGTAAGTAACATACTCAAAAGTCATAAGAGTAAAATTCAATAAACTATATCCTTTTAATACCTAAACTACTGGATTTATGTATTCATGGACAGCAGTTAAGAGACATCTATCTCACAATACCCATTTTCATTAGCTGAACACCAACTCATATGTATTTACATCACTTCCACATTAACATCACCATTTAGGTCACTGTGACCTTAAAAACCATCAAAATTCTCCTTGTCTAAACAGCCTTGGCTCAGAATTTACTTAAGGAAGTTTTCCTCATCACACAGTGCCAGAACATCTACAGTACCCCATCTCAACACATGCCAGACCAACAAATTAGCACATCTGATAGCTTTCCTGCCTTTTTACCCAATTAACGAAAAMCAGATGCCTTCTCCTGTGTCAAATGCAAATTGTTTCCCACATCCCATTATGCCAACAAGCATCACTTCCAAGCCTCTGGGCTCCCAGGGGCCCAATTCCTTTTGTTTGTACTGATACAGTTGCCCAAAACCTTAAAGGGTTTGAGCAGAGAAGTTAGTTACTTGRTAATCTGGTCCTGAAGAAGGTGGCAAGGTTGACCCTGACTGTCATGGTGAACAAAGCCATGATGCCATGATGACATTTTCTTCCTTATCAACCAGGGAGCTTTGCTGTACCTCAGTTTCAGGGCACAAAAATACAAGAAAAAACAAAATTAAAGGAAAACCCAGCCCCCTTGGCTATGCTTCAGCACCTGACTCACTCATGAGGTGAGCTCTTCCCTTAAAATCTGATTCCTATGAAGAGTTTTTATCCAGTTCCTTTCAGAAGAAGGCTTTAGGCTCTTTGTCCACCTCCTTTTGTTTGTATGTTTGTTTTCTTTTTTGACAGAGAGCAGCAGGGCCTACTGTTTCTGTCCTAATTAGTGTTTCTTGAAAGTTTTCTGAGAATTGTTTTACACATTAAAAAAATCATAAATAAAAAAAATCAAAATATAAGATCCACTCTTTTAAACCACCATACGGAGTGCATTTTTTTATGTCAACTTTTAGCTTAGTAAATCTTCTAAAGAGGAGAACTACATGCAACTGATCTCTGCTTCAGGCATCCAGGTCTCTTAGAGAACCCAGAACTAAACATTAATTCAAGTGACACATACATTAAACACACCCAGAATTTATACATATGCTTTAAATCCCTTTATCCCAAACCTAATCATTTAAGACATCGTCTGCCATACCTTTAATAACTCTTATTTTAAAGACCTCTTTAGGAAAGCCTGATAATGACCACACCTTTTCTTTTTCCAAACACTTTCCTTACRCAACCTCCATGTAAAATGCTAAATTAATACTAGTTGTGTTTAGGAAGTAGTTAGCAGGAGCCAGAAATTTCAATGAAATGGAAAAGAAGTGACTATTTTCATGGCTTGGATGTATTTAAGATTGTGGATATGCATTTTTAGTTAAAAGACACCTTTGGGATATATTGGTCTAAACAGAAAAAATAACAATATCAGGAGAGTCAGCAAAAAATAAAATGAAGGCAGACCAGCAATCTGGAAGACATTTCAAAGAATCACAGAAAAGGAGGACTGCAAAGAAACTCAAGAAGTCATCTAGTTTAAGGCTGGATTAAGCATTCCTGATGTGGGGTTTTTTTAGCCTTCTACAACTGCCAATAATAAATACTTTTCCCTTCCCTACTGCCAATCAAGTTCAATTCTTCTCGTGCTCTACTACTAAGATAATGAGCCTTGTATCTCACCTGAGTTTTCAGAGGTGCCTTCCAAGCCTGTGACCTCTCCAGTCCTTACCAAACAGAGAAACTTGTCCCTCTCCTTTCCATGGGAGCAACAGCCATTGTTGCAGACTTGTCATTATTCTTTTTTTCTAGACTACTTCTTTAGGTCATGTTAACTAGACCATTAGCTTTTCGGGATTACAGTGGACATAGATATAGTGCTCCATATCAATGCTCAACAGTGTCTTGAGGACTACTCAAGTCTGCTTCTGAGCTTTATTCCCTTCTTTCGCATGTACATTATTTGTGCTGTGCCCAAATAATATCTAGAAGGGTAACATATCCATAATAATCGGGTTTTAAAACTYTCTTTGGGCACGAAGTAGGACTATTTGGATGAAGTTACAGGGTATCTGCCAGATGAATTAATAGAAATATCTGAGAATTAGATGTCTCAGTCTGAGCTAGATACCGATGTCTCTCTCTCTCTCTAGTCACCCAAGAGGAACAGGAACTCAGAGTGATGCATATGACTTATTTTAGATGTCTGCTTTAAGATGACACTAATTGCCCTCCAGATTTTCCTTCAGAAACACTGAAGCCCACCTTATACATCTAAGAATTCATCATCTGATATTCTTTCCTTTTGCCTTTTATCTTATTTTTTGGAATTAAGTTTTTGGGCTACAGTTGTCTGTTATTTTAGCAGAACATAGTCCTGATTTTGCTTGATACTGTGCCAAGAATGCTAATCAGTAGCAGCTAAGATTCATAGTTACAGATAGCATAATTAATTTTGGAGGTTGGATCTAATTATGCTTCCAGGGTCCACTGGCTAAGAACCCATCATTAGATAATGTTAATAACACTGCTGCTGGTTTGAACTAATAGATTCATATAGCACTGCAAACTGCAAGGTTAGGGCTCAAGTTGTGAGGCTTCTCAGCTTGGATACGAGCCTTGGGTTTGGAGGGGGGGTTATCTGTGTTTCTCTACCAGAAAGACCATCTTGCCTGGGATAATATGCAGAGATATCTTTCTTAACTTTAGGAATTTAACAGAGTAAGACACCTAATTCAGTTCAAAGTTTGGCTTCTGTCATCCTTTCAGGTACTCTAGTGTATCCCACTTAGCTCCCACCTCCTGATCCAGAAGGGCACAGGCCTCTTGTACATCCTGTGTCCCCTCTGCCAGCTCCGTCTGAGTGCCACAAATACTATAGGGTATCCCAATTTTCAATAGATCTTACGTTTATAACTGAACCCCACATAATATGTCTTAAAATGAAAGCTGAATTATGCCCTGTCAAAAATATGTGTCTATGTATAACCTAGGCTTCTAGCTCCCAATACATCTGATGGAGATCTAATCAGCTGGTGGAGTTTAGAGGGTGATTTATCTTACCCTACAGCAGACAGCCACTGGCTTAGCTGTATGTCTCTGTAGGCTCCATTACTGTACTGGCTGGTTTCCCAAAAATCCTTTCCCAAGGCACTGGCTTTATCTTACCCAATAATAGACATCTCCAGTAYGGGTGTCTATGTACAAGCTAAGTACCCTATCTTCCTTTGCAGTTAAAAGAGAGAAATACACACTTTTAAGACACAAACTGTCCCTCTTTATTTTAGACTTCTACTTTGGGATGAAGAGTCACTGTCTGCACACTGACTTAATGGGAGACCTGATGATTGGCTCATATGGTCATGTCTGCACTAAACTATGGATTTATGGAGCGAGGCGAGATGGCTGCAGGTCTGGCTGTCTTACACCGCCTCAGCATGTTGTTGGGTGGAGACAGCGTGTGCTGATGCTAGGAAGCAGCTGACGTTTAGCACTTCAGTTTCTAACCACAAAACTGGTGTGCAGTACCTGTTACCCTGGAAGATCCCATGTCACCCCATGTTCCCTGCTGCACGGTGTAGGCTTTTGTAACCTATTACATGAGTTGTCTTTGTGCAAAATATCCCTGTGGTGGAACAGCACTGCTCTCTAAGAAAGTCTTTGGCTGGCAATGTTGAAAGATATTTGGGTTTTGCAATGGTGCTGAAAGGCTGCCAAAAGGATGATTTGAATGTGGAGAAATTTTTCTTTGTTTTTTGGTTCTTCTTTGTTTGCCGAAGGTGGTTGTTTTTGGAAATGTAGGCTTTGAGGAAAAAACTCCCTGGAATTCAGTCACTGGAAACAGGAACACCGGAGTGGGGAAAGTGAGAAGTTGTTCACATGGATGTTAGAAACGCTGCCATCAGAGACCATTCCTGGGGAATTAAAAATGACCACAAGGCATGGGGGCCAATTCAGCTTGGGAAGCTAACACTCCCTTCAGAACCTTTCAAACATGAAAACAGAGCCTGAAACCCAAGAGTGCTCTGGAGTGTTGGTTGAAAAACCTGTCTTGGAGGAGCAGGGGGATGGTGCAATGTGCCAGGACTCAGGAAGCCAGGTCTGTACTCCCTGAGGTGTGACTAGCCAGCCCAGGAGCCMTGAACAGATGTGCGTGCTCTGGTTTCCCTTTCTGGAAGGCAAGGATGATATAATAATGTCCTATCTAAAAGACACAGAAATTGCAGCAAGCTCCTGCTATTAAACTCTGTGGCTTTGAGTGCCTCAGCCCCATCCTGAGAACCTCTTGCAGGTTTGACCCACACTACAAGTCTCTGAAGGCAAAAATAGTTTTGTCACCAAAATGATGCTGCTCTTCATGGTACCAACAAYACAAAAGCTTCAGGGTGGTCAAAGAGATATTGATATAACGGTTCTTATGCCAGACGTGAAGGAGAACGAGGTCTGCCACGGAGCATGCGTGGAGTGCACACAGGTCACACTATGCACAGCTGGGCTCTACCCCATATACCTGCAAGCCAATTCCAAGACTTCTCTCCCAGGTTTTAAGCTGTATGCTGGGGATAGCTGGCATGGGTAAGGTCATCTAATGTGGGTCTTTGTGACAGAGGAAAGGACAGTGGATTAGGCTGGCTGCTGGGAACTCTCCAAGAGCTTACCTACAAGGTTTGCTTTCCACTTCAGCATCACGCACAGCATCTCTGTGCCACTGACATCTGTTTGTTTTTCTTGTTTGATTCACAAGTGCCTCAGAAGAAGGGAGAGGGAAAGGGTTCATCTCAGTGTATAAGAGTACAGTGCCTTGCTCATGGCTAAAAGCACTAAGGTCTAATCTTGACTTATGTTCYGGTGTAATAGAGATAAATTGGTAGGATGCAGTTCTTTCTGAAAAGCATGCCTGAAGTTTGCAAGTCTGCCTGACCTCCTGCAGGTAATGCAGACAGCTAATAGGAAAGCTGAGGCTCCTGATCCTCTCTTCCTTTGCTCTTTGAGCCCAGTGCAAGATGATGAGCTAAGCAGAAATGAAAATGATAAATGATCAGGCGCTGGTGCATGGCAAGGCCTGAATGGCGAAGGAAGACCACATCAGGCTCCCTCCACCCAGAAAGGCATATATCTTCTGCTTGCTCTTCCAGCCTGCTTTCACAGCAGTTGAAAGCCGAAGATGATGAATATGCAGGAGGACAAACTGTCACGCTAAACAGATTCCCACAGCGCGTGACAGGATTTTGCCTGTGAGGAGAATGGAGGGCTGAATCAGTGGCAAGAGATAAACTTGTCAACTTTGCTGCTGATATGGAAGAAGGTCACCTCACCCAAGGGAAGTTTAAATAAACAAGTAGTGTCCAGGGCTACGGCAAGAACAACAGTTACTCACAGAATGTTCTTCCAAAAAGAACATCGTAAAAGCGAGTTCAGCTAAGCCAGAGTCACAACAGAGCAAAAACTAAGAGCTCCCTTCTGATGTGTAAAGTCTCACAGGTTTTGTATGAGAGTCTCCATAACTGGCTTCTGCACCTCCTGCAATTAGACGGCAGCCACCCTTCTGGTGCAAGCACTGATGCACCGGGTCACCCCAACCTTGATCCACAGACTGACCACATCCAGGACACCTACTTGGGAAGCTGAGGAAGGGTGAGAGCACTATGCTGTAATAATAAGAAGTGGGAAGAGCTCCTTGGAGACCTTCTGCCCAGGAAAGCCCCGTGACTTGACACATTCTCCAGCCCCCTAACTGTGCTGCTGCCCCACCGGATGAGTCGGTGTGGGCCGTCCCCCATCACATCACCCAAAATACAACTTGTCAGGCATTTCCCCATACCCTGGGAAAAGATAGAGCTGTGCCTCGTGAGTCTCCTGCTGTCAGCCCAGCACAGAAACACAGGGAGACAGGTAGTCTGGAGCAGTGTCGCTGAGCAATGAGCTGTAAGGAAAGCCTACTAAGTCCTGTCAAGTGAGGCTAGGACAGTTGACATTGATGGTAAAGGGATATGAACTCACCCTGGAATTGGGGAAAAAACATTCCAACAAACTCGTAGGTTAATGAAACTTTTTTCTTTTTTTTTTTTTCAAGCACTTGGGAATGGTGAATCTCAGTGTTGTGTATTTGAACACTACATCTAAACACATAAACTTAACCATGACTGAGAATATCCCTTGGTACAAAAACATGTCCTTGGCAGACTGTGGAGAGTTAGTGTGACTCAGGGACCACTTGTAGGAGGTAGTCACCCTGTTTTGGGAGACATGTTGTTCCACACCAGGTGGTTTCTGGGCCACAAAATGGTTACAAGCATTTGCCTGGATCTGTGGTAGAGGGAAGTTCTCAGAGCTCTTAATTCAGTACAAGTACAGCATAAGAGGCCTTGAGCATGGCAGAGAAGGAGGGGATACTAGTTGTGAGAAGGCTCTAGACGCTCTTTCACGTCATACACACAAGAGAGGAAAACAGGACCCAGATAAAACTAGGAAGCAGGACCAGAGATAAAATTGTACTTGAAGGTAGCTACTAAGGGTTTGCTGTCAAAATGGAAGGGTGCATCAAGCTGGGACATGTTGGCATCTGTGCTGGCTCTAGTGGTATTCGCACTTTCATTCAGGACAGGGGTGGTGGAAGAGGGAAGGATCTTATTATATTTGCGGATGACACGAAGCTGTTTTGGACTGCAAGGTATGTTCCAGAACAGGATTGAAATTCAAATGACCTTGGTACATTGGAGAATGACCTGTAAAAAAAAAAAAAAACAAACCAAAAACCAAAAACCAAACCAGTGGGCTGTAATAACCAGGGAAACTTTTTTTTTTTCCCTTTTCAATTCCATTTGAAGCAAAGGGAAACAATCACTACATCGCAAAATGCACAAATTTAAAGGCAGGTGGCAAGTTCAAAACAAACAAAAGGAGGACGTGGTTTGTCATACCTGGGTATGAATATGGGTTCACTTTATGGGTAGTGAAAGTGTGTAACTCTCTGACACTGGGTGTTTTAGCCACAGAAAGTTTTCACAAGTTCATGGGGAAGCTAAACAAATCAGTGGAAGAGAAAACCATTAAAAAGTACAAAATGCACAGAAATCATGTCCAGCTTAGGAAGTCCCAAAGGCAGAAATTGTTATAGACTGTGAGAGTATTTGATGGAAGTATTGCCATACACTCACTGCATTCTTACACTCATTTGGTATTTGCAACTTTATGAAATAGGATATTGCGTTAGGTGGATGTTTGGTCTGACCCATTTGGCTGTTTTTATGTCCTAAATCCCCAACAGGCTTTGGGCCTTGGAGCAAGATCTTCAGCCTGTCAGTTAATTTAGTCTAGCTCACCTGCAGCCCACAGCACCCAGCAGGAGACAGGTCCATTTATAAACTGACAAGTTTCAACCAGGAATTTTTTAGCAGCTGTTAACTCTGATGGTAGGAGAAGCTCAGGTAGATGATTTTAGCAATGAATGGACACAATTTTTGTGAAGAACCTGGAGTTCATCTGCCTGCATCTGTTTCTCTCTCTTTTCCTCTGGCAACTCAGCACCTTGTCTCCAACMCAGGACATTTGACTGGTAGGTTGGGTGCAGCCCTCACTCAGGTGTGTTAGGAACAGAGAATTGTACGTTCTTCCACATCTAGCTGTGGGGAAATAGCACATAAACCCCCCCCAATGGATACTTACCATCCTACACCTCAAGTTCTTTCCAAGAGAAGGACATCCAAATATTGAGGAAACAACACTGAGAGCAGAAAAATCCTGCCACCATTGTCCAGCAGAGGTTTCTGGCCTCATAGAGGGAGGACAAAACACATTGGTCATAGTCCCTTTTGCTAGTCTAACTCCTGGAAGTTAATGCACTAAACCAAGGACTGGACAACCATTTCTTTCTATCATCTATGCTGCAGGGATGGGAAGGACTGTGCAGACAACATAAACAAGCACAGGAAGATTAATCAGATAAATACTGACTATGCCTTCTTGGGATGGAAATCATATTCTCTTTCTCCATGGGTACAGCACCCAGCGATGAGCTCTCCTTCCAAAGATGAAGTCAAATGACCTGCCCAAAGTCACATGGTGGCACAGCCAAGAGCGGCACCTGGCTCTCCTAGAGACGCTGGGTTGTGCAGCTGCAGATCTGACAGTAAAAATTTACCCTTGTCCCATTCCCTCCACTTTTCTCATGCTTTTTTTCCTCACTCTGTCCTTTCTGTCGTTTCCTTCCCTCTTCTGAGAAGTGGATGAGCATCGTCTCAGGAGGAAGTACTTTGGGAAGTCAAAACAAAAGGCAAGCGAGCTTGCTTACACACATTTGACCAGAAAGCAGAGGCTTCACTGGCCTTTCAGCAAGCCTTCCACTGCCTTCGCTTTAAGGATTAGCTTTGGCAGCTGCAATGCTTTTGTTCATAACTCAGGTAGAGAGCTATAGCAGACCTAGGCTGACCACGTGTCCCCAGCCATCAGCTGAATGCAGTAAGCACCACTGGGAACACAAATCTTGACCTTCAGATGCCATTGATAGCTATTCAGGGAGCAAAAAAAGCAAGAAGGGAGATGTATCAGGAGAAAAACCCATTTTCTTAGCACTTCTTCTGGGCTGTGTAACACTGCACTGCCACTGAAATCAATAGCTTACCACCAGTTCGTGTTGGATGGGGATCTGACCATACCAAACACATCTTGCCTATTATGTCTCATTTGAGGCTCAGATGGAGACCTTGCAGTTGCTCCAGGAGAGTGGGAAAGAAACTGTGTACCCTCCTACCTTTAGAGGCAGGCTGAGCTTTTCGGTGGTGTTAATCTCGGCTGGCAATGAATCTGTCAGTAGCACATAACTTACCGGTGGTGTAAAATAGCGACAGTGTGAGCCAGGAGGGCTGAGAGAAGCCGGGTGTCAGCCCCTCTGGGTTTGCTTTTCTTTCTCTCATTGCCTTTTAGGCAGTTGGTTCTGGGGACGATGTGTTCATGTGTCTTAGCACACTAGGACATCTTTGTAATAAGGGCTATAATAAATAATAATGCCAGTGCAAGCATTAGCATGCAAAGTCTTTAATAAAGGGATTCCACTAAGGCCTCTGGAATGAATCAGAGATGCACTGAGCTTTCAGCACCTAAAAGAAGAGCTTCCTCATGATGTGAGCTGGCTATGATGTTCTGCATGTCCTGCCTCTTTTTGTCAGGTACAGCTGTTAAACAGCTTCCCTATTGCTCCCTGGACTTGGCCGTATGTTTGAAGTAGTTAAAAGGAACATTCTCATTTTTTTCTAAATATTCTGGGGATGAAAGATTATGACTAAATGCCATAATTATAAGTAATAAATATTACTTGCAGTATAACTGTGATGATTATTTTTATATGGGAGAAGGAGGAGAGAGCTAAACCCCCAAACCCAGACTTTCTGTCTGGTTGTTTGTGAGAAACCAGAAAGCACAATCTTGAATTTCAGAGCTGGAGGCCAGGACCCAGGCATGATGCTGTTCGCCCAGCAGAAGGAGCTCTAGACTATCAGAAGGGCATCTGCCGCGCCAGCAGCACTGAATGAGCTACTCCACCAGATGCTGGCATTTCAGCTTTCTGCTCCCTGCCCAGAGCAGGAGCAGCTTTGAGACCCATTGGGTTGCCGCTATCAAAGAGGGCATGTGTTCTTGTGGAAAACATTGGTCATTTGCTCAGGTGCTCAGGTCATCATATCCTGTCCGATGTGAATGGAAAGAGAGAAGGTTACCTAAAAATAAAAGAGCAAATGTAGATTGAGACCAGCATCTTCTAAGGATGTGAAATGGGCTGCATCCCTAGCGAATGTCCCATACGGAGCTCTGGAGTTCATAGCGTAGAGTGCATAGGGTGGCACGTAGACCTTCAAGTCCAATACTTGACTCTGTTCCACCAGAGCCCAAAGAACATCTCACGCATTTTCCCACATCCTAAATGCAAGGAGTGCTGCCAACACCCAGGGCCTGCAAGAGCTAAAATCCAGTGTGATGTGTCCAGAGAAGAGAGCAGAAGAGACTGAAAGCATTGCCTATGTCTGAGGGTCCTGCTGTAAGCAGCAGTTTGTTAGCTAGAAGGTCCAAGATAAACTCAAGAGACTCATACCAGGGAGAACCACTGCTAAAGGTGACTGAGGACCTGCAAAAGTCAGGGGGAAACTGATGTGAAATAGGAGATGCTACACAGTTACTGCAAGTGTGAGAAAAATGACGTGAGAGAAATCATGAGAAAAACCACAGGTTCTGATTTTCCGCCTGTAATCAACTCTGTGCAAAAATCCCATTCCCTTTGCAGTGAATTTTACGTGCTCAGATGCTGGGTAGTATATTTGTTATTCCATAGTCACTATGCAGTTCACCTAGACTGAAAGAAGAACAGGCTTTCATTTTCTGTTAACTAAAATGATTTAAGCAATCATACTTGCTGCTGGAGACTATTGGATGGCTTAGGAATGCATAATGGGCTTTAGACTCTTTTCTCTCTTTTTAGACTCTCTCTTTTTTAAACAGCTTAAACAGGAAGAATTATCTGAAAGGATAACAAAATGACTGTTTTCCTCCCTCTTGCAAATTAAATAAAATCTTGGAAATATGTGTCCCATTTATTTAATTGGAAAAATTGTCATTACAATTTTCAGCTCAATCTTAGGACATACTATTATAATGAAATCCCGGTATTTTTGTAAAAATAATAATGACATTGTAGCAAAATTCACTAATTATGAAAAAAAAAGGAATACAGTGCATCATGAAAAACGAAGAATTTTGAGATTTTATTTTTCAATTCCCTCTTAAAGCAGGATTTCCAGTATGTGACCAGCTGTCGTTATTCTTTCTATTCATACAGTCATAGAGCTTCTGAGCATCCTGCCAGTCTAGAGCCCTATTGCTCTAGATGCTCTGTCAACATCATTTAAAAACATGATTGTTTCCCCAAATACCATTTTATCTGTGCAAAGCCACATAGACTTTCTTTGTATTGTTTCATGTATGCAGGCTGTATACAGGGGCGGGCTCTGTTTCTCTAAAATGATAAGAGAAACAGAGATATTAAAATAATAAAATCACTAAAAATAATAATGTTCCCCATCTCCCTAGTTCTCTACAGGCATGAATTTCCTACTCTGCTTCCTACCACATGGTAGAAAGCCACTTGCATAAAGGGAGCAAAAAAGCCAGAAATTGTTCTTGCTAGGATCCTATTCTAGCATCCTTTAAGCAAATATTTTGACTTGGTGTAGGGGTGGGTTGCAAATCTGCCTTTACAAGGGCTCAGTTGCTCCAGCTTTAGTTTTATGATGCTGAAGTAGAAGCTGAAGGTATAACATGGCCAAAACATGTACCTCTAGATTGGTCATTACAATGCTGTAAGAATTAAAATCCCCCAAGGAGCACATACTTCATCTGTGATGTATGCCAGAGAGAAATTTCAGGAGCCCTCTGTGACTTGAACTTGACTAAATTAAATTCATTGGGTACCTTTGCCCCTAGGAGACAGCAAGTTGCTTTTTTAAGCTTAATGTGGTAGTAGAGACAGAGGATCACTTCATCTCTCCCTGAAATGTGGCCACTTCTGCAGTGGAAGTTATCATACTGCTAGCAGTGTTATAAAACCTCTTACCTATGATATGACCATGCCTGGTGGCTAGACATGCATTTGAAAAGTTTACGTAGTCTGCCTTTGCCAAAATCTGAGGGGAAAAATGGTGAAATTAGAAAAACTGGAGCAAATGGTCTGATGAAATTCTGCCCAAAGCAGATCAGTCCCCAAAGGAGCTAAACCCAACCCAATTTCAGTATGCCAGTACTGAAAGTCCCCAATCCCAACCATTAATTTAGAAAACTCCAAAAAGGGACAGTCCACAAACTGTAATAATTAGTAAACTTCTCATCTGGTCTAGAAGATTTTGGATTTTCACTTTGTAGTACCTATTATTCTCATTTTGGAAACCAGGAAGCTGAATAATATTGCCTTAAACACAGTTCTGGACCTCAGCCGTGGACTTTGAGCCTTTTTTGGACGGTGCTAGTTTCTTGTTTTGTCTGTACAGCACCCTGAGCAGTTCATGACTGGGGCTCTGAAGAAATAATACAATATATATATTTTTCTTTTTACTGTTATGTGCGTTATTGGCATTATTATTACGCTGAACTCATTCTTGTTTGAAGAAGCCTTTGAAAATCTCCGGCAAAAGGTTCCACCGGGACCTGCTGACATTCGAGTGTTTTGCGTCAAATTCCAAAATGGCAAAGAGTTGTTATGAGCTGAAAGGGAGAGAAGGAATCTCCAAAGGAGCCTGCAAACCCCGCTGACTCTCTGAATCTACGTAAGTCAGGGAATTGAGTGATAAAACAAACATCCCAGGTTATGGGGGTGTGAAGTTTGCTTAATGGAACAGACACGGTAGCACCCCCGGGCGAGGGGGGAACGCCTGCAAGTTGCTTTCCAAGCAGGGAAATACTCAGGAGGTATGGGAGCTGGCAGGCAACTGGCTGATATATGTGGGCTGCCCTCTGATTTCCCTTTCTCCCAGGCCAACTCTTTCCTGGCTGGCTGCAGGATGTCTCGCCGCAATCCCTTTTTTTGTCTGGCCTAAGCTAATCAAGGCCAATCTGAATGAGGAATTTCATTGGAGACCTCCAAAGAACACCTATCTGCTGGAGAAAACTGTTCTAGTGAAGCAAGAAATGGCAAATTTCTCTGTGAGTCAGAGCTGGATTGTTCCAGCTGGCCAGGAGGAGGGAGGTTGGAGCTACAGAGCAGATAGCAACAGAGACACTGGGGCATTTCCTATCCAACTGGGTTTCAGATTCAAGAAGGGGTACCAATGCCTTGTCCAACCCACATCCCAAAATGTACATCTGATGTCAGTGTAACCCAGCTATCACCATGCAAGTCTCCTGCTGTGTCATCTCAGCAGGGTGGTATACATAAAACCCCGAGTAATTTCACTCCGAGCAACTGGTGGGACTGAATATTTAAGGTCAGATTCTTCTCACCTAACTTCAGACTCTTAATTAAGGCAGTTGATTGCTCTCTCCCTAGAAACAGTAAAAAGAGGGAGAAAATTCCAGATTGCAATGCCAGTCTGAGATCTTCATTGACTATAGGAGCCTGCATAGTGCTGTTCGATAACCTCATTTTCTCTATTCCAAGTCTAAGGTTAGGAGACATGAGTTGAGACACTTCAGTTCATACATAATTTCAGTTCTGTGATTGACCCTATCGATTCAGAGAAAGCTCTTGTGTTCAACTTAAGGCATATTATCCTCTTTGCTCTTTCTGGGGAACCACAGTTTGATTGTTTGGCTTTTGTTCTAAGCCATATGTTTTTGGGAGGGTGCAAGAAGCTCTAGTGTTTGGGGCTGTCAATGATGGATGATCTGTATACACTCATGGATTAAACTGTGCCCCAGTCATGTGTGATTGCAGGGGACCRGAGCAGAAAACCCACCGGAGTCACAAGTAGGGTACAAAAACCTCCCAGATACAATACTCATGTAAGAAAATGTTTAAGTGTTTTGCTGAATCGTGGCCTCAGAGTGCTGTACTTTATCGCTCAAAAGGGATACATTTCTGTAGCAGATAAAATTAACCTGACCTGGTTTATCCTCCCTGACTTCCCTGGATGCTACAGCAGCAGGAACATTGACTAATGCTAGCCAGCAACAAACTTCAGGATTTGGAGCAGCATCTCTCTAGCCTCTTCACAGAGCATTAATTGATTTACTAAGTATTGTGGATTTTGCTAAGAGGCCTGGGGGTGTAGGAATAAAGGGACACAGCAGGGCGACAGATATAGAATCATAGTATCATAGAATAGTTYGGGTTGGAAGGGACCTTTAAAGGGCATCTAGTCCCACCCCCCTGCCATGGGCAGGGACATCTTCAACCAGATCAGATTGCTCAGAGCCCCGTCCAACCTGACCTTGAATGTTTCCAGGGATGGGGCATCTACCACCTCTCTGGGCAACCTGGGCCAGGGTTTCACCACCCTCAGCATCAAAAATTTCTTCCTTATATCTAGTCTAAATCTACCCTCTTTTAGTTTAAAAAGATCACCCTTTGTCCTATCACAACAGGCCCTACTAAAAAGTCTGTCGCCATCTTTCTTATAAGCCCCCTTTAAGTATTGAAAGGCCGCAGTAAGGTCTCCCCGGAGCTTTCTCTTCTCCAGGCTGAACAACCCCAACTCTCTCAGCCTTTCTTCATAGCAGAGGTGTTCCATCCCCCTGATCATTTTCGTGGCCTCCTCTGGACCCGCTCCAACAGGTCCGTGTTTTTCTTGTGCTGAGGACCTCAGAGCTGGACGCAGTACTGCAGGTGGGGTCTCACCAGAGCAGAGTAGAGGGACAGAATCACCTCCCTCGACCTGCTGGCCACGCTTCTTKTRATGCAGCCATATGTGATGGAAAGGCAAATTTAGGATACCTTTTGCTGGTCTAGACTGAGAATCACTGGCTGGACTGCAATGAGATTTACACTTAAGGTCTAATTCAGTTTACAGGCTTTGCAGACTCAAACTGAAGGATGCACCACGAAACCAAGAAGCAACATCATCACAAGTACAACCAAGAGAGCTTCACAGCTATTCCTGAAGCTAAACCCATCTAACCAGGTGAAGAGTAGCTCCAGAGGACTGAAAACCTGAGACATGACTCATTTCTAGCATCTGTCCTTGTAGGTGGTGCACAGCAAAAATTCCACTAGACGCGGTATATAGTAGCTTAAAAAAGGTCATATTTGAGGCTGTTCTGTTCAGCAGAACTCCAACCTGTGAATCCACAAGCAAGCTCCAGCTCGGTGGCAGTCTCCTGCATGTCTCTGGCACAACTCTTTCACTTTTGCTGGCAATTTCTATTTCCAGATTGCATGAAGAAGCCTGGGTTAAAAGAACCAGGTTCTTCCTCTGATGTAACATAGGTGCATCCACCACCCTGGGTTCCCACTAGGGTTGTAGATGGAGGTTTTTTGGAATTACCCAACAAAGATCTTACACCAGCAAATCTCTGTGTCTTACAACATATTCTACACAACACGTCTCAAGGATGTAGCTGAAAAAAAAAAAAAGCTAATGTAAAGATGATGTCCAGAATATAAAACACAGAATATATTTTCCTTTCTTTTTTTTTTTTTTGTTTCTGCTTTATGAAGAAAATCTATTGTTAAATAGATTAATATAATAATTGCTTGTATAATAATGTAGAAAATGAGGTGCCAGCCATTCAGTCTCTTCTTTCAGGTTCCTATGGACTTTGACAGAATAACTCACTTCATATGGTTATAAAATTTAATGTTTATGGAATAGTGTTCAGCTGGGAGGGAGTTCCTTTTTCATAATGTGTTGAGAACACTTTTTTTTTTAAGTAGGGAGTGGTGGAGCTCCAAACCAAGGCCTGACGGACAGAGCATAGCAGTGGGAGTTCTCTCATTAGACCTGTGGATGCAGAGGTATTTGCAGAGCTCACTGACTCTGAAAGAAGTGGAGGGAAACCTGGCCTTCAACCCTTGAAGTGAGTTRACCTGGAAGACCTGATGGGGAAGAGTTTGTGCCTGAAAGAAAGAAGGACGCTTATAAAGACTTATTATATTGGAGCCTAGAAGTAGAAATGGTATCTAGCCCAAGATAAAGGATATTTCAGCTTCTTTGTCAGTTCATCCAAGGCTCCTAAAGCTGGCAGGGAGGAGAAAGACAGGGAGGAATCAACACACATAATCCATGGGAAATTCCCAACCCACTATAAAGATAATACAATTTCCACTATGTGAGAAATAATACCCACTCATTTTTCCCACATATATCCTCACTCTTCTGTATGTCCTGAGCTCTCACAGCCTTAATCTATTCTTATTCCAGCAGCAAGCCAAATGCCTTGTTGCATGAGAACAGCAAGAAGGTTCTCTAGACGATGTTGGGAAGCAACTATTTCTCAGGCAAGCTCCTTCTCCAACCCAAATGGAGACTGGGCACCTGGCTCCTATGGAAGTATGTTAAATGGTCCTGGGGAGCAATGGTCTGTGTCCCCTGAGGACACCACATTAATCAGGAGTCTCTTCACTGTTTGGACCCAGTATCTGAGAGAGAAAACAAATTATTATTTTGACACCACCACATGGTTTTCTCAGTATTGTGGCCCAAAGGACAGCAAGTCTCGGGGATCATTCCTTTAGACACCATGGTACATCACTTGGTCTCCAAAGCTCTCCCAGTCCAACAGTTTCCAAGCTATAGAGTCAGGATGGTTCCCAGAGGGCAGGACCAGTAAAATCTCTTCTATACGGCTGCAGTTCACAAGTTTTACTGTGTGTAACTGGGACCCTACAGGCTCAAGTCTCCAGGGGATGTGAGTTCAGAATCTGAAACCTACCCAGAAGACTGGTACACAGTATAACTAAGTTCATCTCCTGTTCCCATTGGTTTTCTTGAGCCCTGTTACTGCATCCCAGAATGAGGTGTGTGCATGTGTATGGGGCAAGCATTGCAAAGGGAGAACTCAGCTGGGCATCCATTTCCTTAGGGAACTCTTAATGAGTCAAGTAAGGGGGTGAATAACTGCTTTAAAACACAAAGGATGCTCAGCTTGGAGGAAGGGGAAGAAAAACATCAGAACACGGGCAAGGCAGATTATTTCAAACAAAACATTCCCAAGACAATCCCCAATTTACTTTAAATTCCAGCTAAAATTGGAGAAGGGAGAGATGGAAGGGAAGAAAGGTAAAAAAAAAAGAGGAATGTTGCTGACGTCTGTTTTCCAGTTTGGTATTGACCAGGGGGGAAAAAAAAGCCACCACCCAGACCCTTTTTCTGATTAATAAAAATGTGATGGAAATTTCATATGTTGTCTCGGCTCCTAAACACTTCTGAGCCACATCTGGCGCTGCGAGCTCCTTCCAGCCTGTTTATGTTCACAATGAGAACATTTTTTCCAGCCCTGTCAACAATTATTGTTTCCCCTATGGGGAGGTCAGAGGTTGTCCCTCACTTCGGTCATTAAAAAAGCCTTGGCTTTGAAGTACCTCCCTGGTCATTGTTTGTTGGTGCATGTCTGAGCTGCAGAACAGAATGAGGACAAACACGGAGGAGACCTGGACCTTGATTGCTTCTCTTCCAGCAGCAGATGAGAAGAGGTGGTGTATGGAAAAGGTTGCTGCTGTGATGGGATCGAGCCAAGGGTTCCCCGATGGTGAGCAGGAGGGTGGCTGCACATCTCACCTTGAGGGGTCATGGTGGCTTGTGGCCCTCCTGGCAATGCAGAGGGTGCAGCAGAAATGAGTCAGTGCCTTTGATTCTGAGATTTTGGCTCCCCTTCTCGCCTCCCTTTGATGTCAGAGTTTGTTTGCAGAGAGGAGGCGTTTTTATGGGCTCTCTTCGAACTTGTATGACTTCCCATTGAAAGCCAGGGGATGAGGGGTGGAGGGGGAGAACAAAACCCAACCAAGCCCCTGAGGCCTTCAGCCCAAACCGCAGGAGCCGCAGGTGAGCCAGATAGCGTGTTCGCAGAAAATGAAGGGAAATCAGCCACATTCTTTCTTTAGGCAATAAAAGGCAGCTTCAGCAGCACAGCCAGCCCCTGTCCAAGCTCCCTCCAACTTTGTGGGGGCAGGCRGCAGCCACAAGAACTAGTCGTTCCCCTGATTTGACATACCGTTGCTGGTGAGGTCCCTGCAGCCCTGAGCAAGGTGGGGTTTGGGGTACATGAGCAACGCATTTGGTTCAGTGTCTCTCCCCCCATCACAAAGTTAGTGTTGAGTTTGGATTGGTAAGGGCAATCGGTCCTGAGCCAGTCCTTACCCCAGTTTTAGAGAGGAACGAACCAAGGTGCAGTGACACATCCAAGGCCGCAGTGAAGATCAGTATCAAAGCCAACGATCAAGCATCAAACTCACCTGACTCCCCATCTGCTGCATTAGTTCAACAGTTGTCTTCTCTCTATTTGTTCCCCTACTGTCTTCCAACCCCTTGCCATTTCTGTCTCCTCTTTTTCCCCTTCTCTACATCCTTAGCCAAGGCATGTCTCTGCTGGCTTGCTTCCCCTAGTAGTGCTACCCTTACCCTCCTGCTGAAATCCCTAGGATTTCAGAATTAGCACTGTCCCTAACCCATTCACAGTACAGCTGCTCCTAAGGAGGAGAAATGCCCTTTTCTGAATCAGGTCTCTTCAGCTCTGCCCAGCTATTCCTCGGTTTTATGACTTATCCAGAGGCATTTGAAGAGGTGGAGGATCAGGGAAGGTTGGCAAGAGGGAGTTCTGCCACTGACCCCATAGGAGAACTTGAGCACATCACTTCTGCATCACAGTGCCTCAGTTTCCCTCCTATGTGAGGACAGACATAACACCACCCTGTATCATAGGGCTGTCAAATAACTGCAAGCACAACTGTGCGTGAGGTCAGCAGGTTATTCTTGAAGTAAGGGGCTTGTTCTGGGCTCACATATCACCAAGACACTGAGGTTGGAGGGGACCTCTGGAGATCGTTTAGTCCAACCCTTGCTCAAACAGAGTGGGCTGGAGCAGGTTGCTCAAGGTCTTGTCCAGTCAACATTTGAATGTCTCCAAGGATAGAGACTCCATAACCTCTCTGTCTGCTCCACTGTTTGACCACGCTGACAGTAAAAAAGCTTTTTCTCATGTTTAAATGGAATTTCCTGTGTTTCAGTTTGTGCCTATTGCCTCTTGTACTAAACCAAATCAAAGTTTAAGAAAAATGTTCATGTCAAAAATCAAGTGAATTCTTTCTCAGAATTAATTTTGAGATCTATGATATTTCCAGTCTCTTATGTTCCTTATGAAATTGATTTCAAAGTACATTCATTTCTTGTTGGGGAGGTGAAATCTTAAATTTTTTACAACCAAAATTCAGATAAAAATTATTTGTTTTCTCCAATGAATCTGACACATTAAAAAAATCCACTAAAGAATCCTTTGTGTACCTTAGTCTTAAGTATCCACTCTGTGAAACATAAGGGCTCTTTAACTTATTTAGAATTGGTCTTTAAAAACTGAAGAACCACCTTCTTCCTTCCTAAGCTTTCTGCCTTCAAGAATGCTACACAAAGTGCTCACACCCAGCAGTAGGTTCACTCTCCATGCTTTGTGTGCTTGCAGAATCAAAGAAAAAATCTTTGTCGTTGCTATGGCCATTAACACTTCATTTGGAATTTTTCTTGCTTAAGAACAGTTCCATAAAGGGATATTAAACAGTTCCAAAAAGAAACTAGTATCGCTCTTTGAGTGATCAAAAAAAAAGATATTTATAATGAGTTTGATTTTTGCATGTGGTATGTTAGAGCAGTGCAAAGTAGCTGTTTTGTATTAGTGAATCTGTTTTACCCCATTTCCACTGAACTTGACAGTCAAAGCTGTTAGCAAAAACACAGGACAAGTAAAGAAGGGAAGATCCTGAGAGCGTTAGGATGGGAACTCCTGTTTCAGAATAAGCTTAAGGAGGCAGCGAAGCTCTGCTTCCCATTTATGACTTCATTCCTTCCTTCCTACCAGCCAGCCACGCACCTATCCAAGGAGGGAAACCTTTTTGTGTGACAATTTCAGGCAAATGGGGACTGCCACACAGAGAGATCTCTGCCAGAATCCTTTCTGAAGACTGCCACATGACAAGCAAGATTTGCTTAGATTACAAGCAATCTTCTTAAATCTTTGTGCAGCATCGTACATAGTAGAGTCGCAGGGATTACTGCAACAGAAATATCTGATCTGCGGTGTACCTGCCTGAGTGGATGCCCTTGTTTTAGTTTCCCGCTGTCTCTTGTGACATAAAAAGCAAGACCATTATGAAAACTAGAAGCAGAATTGAGTTAGAAAGAAAAGATTGACAAATTTATGGAGAGTTGGTTGGTCAGTGGAAGGAACACAGGGAAGGGCTATTCTGTTCTCAGCAGCTTCCTACCTCCTTCCAGACCTGAGCACTGATGGAGATGAGGCACTCGCCTCCCTTGCTCTGATCTTGTGCATTCCTGAGTTCACCCAAATGCTATGTTACACCCAGATCATGTCAGTCCATCAGTCATGCAGTCAACAGGGAAGGCCAGGTGTGTTTCCACAGGGCTGCTGGGACTTGTGCTGAAGATGTTGCATGCATAGACAGAGAAGTAAGTGATGGAGTGAGGGTGGAGTTCATCTGACTTAATGCATATATCCAGAGTGGTGCAGCCTCCACTGGAGTTAGTCATCCCATCTCCCCTTGCCACTTCATGGGGTTGTAATGAATGCAGTCTAGGACAGGTTCATTGCCCTCTGGGCACGTGCTTAAAAAAGGTCAAGAAGACATGTGCATAGGAAATGCCTGTTTCTCTCTACTGACTATGAAGAGGAGTCTGGGATGACTGACTCAGCTGGAGTCTTCTATGGTGTACACAGGGGATTAAATGAAATCCCCGAATGAAAAGGGATCCCTGAACTTAAAATGCACCTCAGTCTTGCAGTTTTTAACTGATCTTTTCAATAACCAGATAAAATCGCATCACCATTTCCTGTTGGAAGAACCATGTCCTCGTATCCTGATTGATAACGAAAAATATCCTTCTGCTGACTTTCTTCCAGCTCCAGCTCCAGCCTCTTCAAGGGTTAGAAAACATCATGGTACAGATGTAAGCAACCATAGACAGTTATACCCATACACTCTGGCAACCTTAGCCAGATGGAGATGCTCTGATTCCTAGAAGGGAGCTGGAAGGCCCTTATCAGAGTTGTACCTGGCTGCACAAAGAGAGGAGTGTGTGAGAGCGAATTCCATCAGTTGGAAAGGAAAAGAGCTCAAGTTCCTTGACAGTGCCCAGGAGATGAGTGGGGAAAGGGAGCCAAAGCTAACTTGACCTTCGAGTATGCAAAGGCATGAAAACAAATGCAAATTTGGCACCAGGCAAAATTGCTCAGTCATGCCTCTTGGAAGGCACAGCTGTGCACCCAGTGTATTGTAAGTTAAGAGCAAGGGAAACTTTTGTCCAGAGGTCAATGCTTTGTCTGTTCTCTTCTTATCTTTGCTAGCTGCTCAAAGAAAGCCCTATTTGCTGCAATTCTTCCTTTCTTCTCTCCAAGTTATCTGTACACATGACAAGTATTCCTCAGTAACAAACGTAAAATCAGTTGCAGGTTATTCCAATTTTTAAATTAGCTTGAAGGACAGCCCAGACTATTGCAAAGACCATGGTGACTGTTTATTCAGGTGAGGTATTTTGCTTTTCATTGCTCAGACTTCTACTAGATTAAATGAGCCGTTTGTTTTTAGGGCTTTGCAGAACTTCTCACTGCAATGCCTATCCTCAAATCCCTGTGTGGGAAGAGATTGCAATTTTTTTTGGGTAGAAGGAAAGGAATCTGTGGACCAGCAGGGCGTTAATTTATACAGAACAGCCGGGGAATGACAAGTTAATTAGTGCTATCTCCATCCTGTTCCCACCTCCAGGTAGCCAAGCAACCCTGGCATCTCTTTACCTTCCTATATTTAGAGTAGGTAGGAGCATGGATGTTATCAATCTGAGAAATGATACTCTGATGATAATACTCTGTGTTTACTTACCTGTCTGTTGGTCTACCTACCCACCTACTCTTCCACCCCCGAATGTCTCACAGTGATTAATGATTTTCCATGGCTCCATTTTTAACTGCATCATTGGCTGTGTCTATTCTGCTACTTAAATAGGAGCGGGGAGCAAAGTTTGGCGATGAAGCCAGGAGGCACCTAATGGCCACGTCTACATTACATAACACTTGGCTATGGGTCTCCTTTGGTTCACATTTTGCTTGTGAACTTCAGTCATTCTTCTTGTTCTACAAATGCTTTATTTGTTCAAAGGATCTGATATAGTATGAAGGCTTTGCTAAAGTCCAACAGTAGAGTCGTCACAGGAAAAAAAATGAACAAACATACTTCCCTTCCTTTGGGGTGTGACAAGAGGGAAAAGGAGGGTGTTTGAGGATGTAAAGCTATCTAGGCTGGCACTGGAGGACTGTAGGATGTAGTCTTGCTCATTTTGCTTATGATCCCCAGGGCTTGCTGTCCTGAGCTGTGTCTGGACCTTGTCTAGGAGAGGGCTATAGTCCAAAACAGCACCAGGTGGGTGTTTTAGCTTGTTTTCTAACACTTTTATTTAATTAAGGACCTTAATTTTCAGAAGATGGGTGTGCAGTATTRCATTAAAAACTGTTCCCATTAGAAGTCTCTTTTAGAAACTCCAAATAGAGGAGGATGCTTCTCCCTAAGCCCCTGACTAGACCTGTCATTACCCATAAGTGTTAGACAGAAACAAAACTCCCTTAAGGAAGCTTTTCTTTTTGCAACACAAAATCCTTCTTACTCATCAGCAACAGGCAAATAAAGTGTATCCTTTTAGTTAGCGTTGAAGATGCTGAGCCTTGACAGTTCTTGAATGTAAGTGTTTAAAGTGTCTCCAAGCACTCCTCTCCTCTCTGTGCTCCCCTGATCTCTCACAACCCTCTGGGAGCAAACGGTCTCAAGCAAACGCTTGAGTCTTTGCCGCCTGCTTTTATCCCAGCTTGAGCAGCAACCAGGACAGCTGGTTCCTAACCTCTGCCCTTCAAGCAGGTGTTTACTTCTGCACAGTTAAAGCTGACTCACAGCTAGCGGAGTAGAGAGGAGCTTGTTTATCATCTTCAGCCACAATATAAACTAACCCCTTCCCCCTGGGATTGAATATGGTCCTATGTCATCCTTGGTGTTTGTGTGAGGAGTGCTTGAACACATCACTGTTTAATCATAGATGGAATTGGCTCTCGCAACACGGGATACAGGGAAGTGAACATGTTTGTCTGTCTAGATTGCATGTCATGTTTTTTTGGCTCACTGGAGGAGGAAGAGTAGCAAATGGCTTGTTGATGTCATCCCTGCACTGTACCTCATATTTTRCACCACCTGCCATACTCTACCCTAAAACCATCTTCATTTCAGCACAGAGCAAAAATTTCATTCTTAGAAAACCCCATTTTTTCRGTGTAGGTTGCCAGCAGGTGAAATCAAGGAGGCAATGTCATCCTTCAGAAGCTGAGCACCTGGAAGAGTTTCCAGCCCTTTCTATCCCGCATATAGATAGGGGGAAAGGAAGGGCAAAAGGGCCTTGCAGAAGAGGATGGATCCCTTTAATATGTTAGTTTTGCCCTTAACCATCTCATTTACTGAAAATCCTTGGCAGCAGACAGGTGGGAAATCAGGAGACAGGGGAGAAACTAATGGAATTTGCCTTCATTGGATTCCACATAGCACGCTACTCTAATTAGCAGAGATAGGAATTAAAGTCATCATTTGATAAGATCATGTCATTGGGCTCTGGTGGAATTTTCTGCCTTATCTGGCATGTAATCTTATCCAGTTTGATTTTAGCAAGAGATCAGGAATTTGGAAACATAATGAGATTGTATAGTCTAGACTAAACAAGCCAGAGACCATGGGCAGATGCAAGGGGAGGAGAGGAGGGATTGGGGCAGGGAGTGTTCAGTATGTACTGCGCCTCAGCTTGCAGGATCTGCAAACTCGATATTACTCACAGCAAGATTCTCATAATCCAGTACACAGGCTTCAGTTCAAGTCCTGGAGCTGCAGACTTTATCCCTCTCAGGTAGAGGACAGGGCTAATTTCAGTTTCAGCTCTAACATTATCCAAAGTCAATGCTGATATTTGGGGCTTTTGTTCAAACTATCCTCTGGGACAATTCAGAGCCTGAGTCCTGTTTACCAGTTTGTAGTTTGAATCCATTGAGGGAAAGGAGATTCTCATTTAACGCCTTACTCTCTGCCAGGGTCCTTTTGACATTTAAGAGGCTTGATTCACCATTTGGGCATTTCTGTTATGTGCTGAAGTCATTCTCCTGGTTTCACTGGCACCAGAATGAGTTAAACCAGTGTCTAATTGTATGGCCCTCTTTCTCTTCCTGTCTCTACCTACATATCGTACCTTMCAGGTTGGCGTAATACTTCTGTTAGTGTAATGCCAGTGATGTCAAAGCTATTGGGCAGTTAAACACTGGATAAGCCTTGCCCCATGGATTATACAAAGTCTGCAGAGAAGGTGAGAGTTTGAAGGTAACTCCCTGACCACCAAGCTCCCCCAAGATACCCTCCACATACGATCCCACCTACAACTTAGAATGCTCCATTGTCCAGTTAACTAAGCGCTTGGATCTTCTGTCCTGTTTCTCATATCAATGGCCTCTTTCTCCTTTCCAACTCCTTTTTTCTATGCCAGAATTATCGTATGACTTTGGTAACTCATCTTGTTCCTTGAAGTTCAGCCATGACATTTCTCCTTGCTGCTTTTACTTTGCTAGGCTGAATAAGCCAAAGCCCCATAAGTTTTCCTTGCTAAGAGAAGCTCTCCAATCCCTCGATTACAGCAGGAGCTATTCTCTCCAGCCATTCCTGCCATAACTCAGCTTTACCGAATATGAGCTGGTCCATTCTGTAAATCATCTGCAGTCCCAATGTGATTCAAGAGCTATTGCAGTTTCAGAAACAGGATTGGCCATTGCTCTTGACAGGAAAGGACTTTCCTGACAGCCATAGGGACCCTGAAGACTAATTATTCTTCCTGGGACAAGACATTTGTGAAAGGACTCGTTCTCAGTTAATTACGCCAGCATAACAAGATTAGACGAGTTGGCCAAGGTCATACTATGAATCACTGGCAAGGTCAGTAACGGAATATAGGAGTCCCGATTTGTTGTTGTTGTTTTTTTGGGGGGGGTGGTTGGGTTTTTTGTTTTGTTTTGTTTTGTTTCCCTTTGGTGTTTTACATACTTTTATGGCTCATCAACACTGTGCTTGGAGCCATTCAGAGTCCCCAAGGGGATGCCTGTCCAGTCAAAACATGCAATTCCTCTGCCCATATTCCAAACCAGTTGGCCATGAACTCAAGTCTATCCACAGGATCTGTGCTAAAAAGCCAGAGGATACTTAATAAAACCTTCAGCACAGTTGAAGTGTCTACACAGTCTGTCTACACAGGATCTGGAGGTAGGACAGAGCCTGCTCACACCTGTTTTCAAAATGCCATGCCAACATAACCTACATTTGCAACCAAAACAGAACTGAATCCCCAGTACTTGCCACTGGTCTCCTGTCTTGGCTGTTAGAAATTAAATTGGACTTGTTCCTATGTAAGCCTCTCATCTCTCTCTCCCTGTCTTTTTCTTTTTCTTTTCTTTTTTTCTGATGCTTAATGAATAATTTTTACCCTGCTTAGTACATGTTGAAATTAGTGTTTTACAGGAAACCAGATTATTTTCTGTTCCCAGTTGCAAATAGACATCTAAAGAGTTTCTGGAGTTCACAGGCTGTTTTATATGAGAAATAATGAGGGGGTTTTTTTCCCTCCTCACTTCTTTTTTTCCCACTTTCTGCTCATCTCAGCAAAACCTGTGAAATCTGGGGAAGATAGGAGGGTCCATCAGGAGGAAGTTCTYCTGCCAGCAGCTGGCCTTATTTCAAGGAGAGCTTGCATGTCGGAGGAATTAAGGAACGATCAAAACATCTAGTGATGGATTTATGGCTTCAGCATCTCCCCAACCCAGAGAGACAAGTAGCTGCAGCTTATCCACCCAAGTGAGGTGATCCCAAGGACATCTCTGTGGGTGCTTATTGGGAGACACTGTGAAGAACATTTTTCCTGGCTTGTTTGAAATCATCATCTGGACAAAAATCTTACCCTTTCCTTCAAGGAAAGATTTGTATCTCTTGTGGTTTCTAGTGCTCATGCCTTTTTCTGGCTGTCATCAAGGTCCAAGTTTTTCACAATGACATCTGAGAACTATTGGGTAGACGTGAATAGCCTGAAACTTTGACACTAATTTGATTTCTTTAATGTGAGAACATATGTATCTATAAATATATATATAAATGTTTAGAGAGAGGTCCATCTGCAAGACTACCTTCTGGCATTGCTCCAGACAACCCTGCGATTACTTCTCTTCTGCCCAAGAAAGGAATTTGGGAGTGAGAAGAAGTGAGAACATGAGGGGCAGGAAGAGATTGTAGGTGGCTGCTCAGAATAGACCCCAGGGTTACCAGGTAGGACACCCACATGCCTCAGCTCTTTTCCTGACCACTCAGCAGAAATAGAAAGACCAAAGAGGTGACCTGTTCTGCAGGCATTGGCAGTGGGGTAAAATCTTCTGCTCAGGAGCAAAACTCATCTATCCAGATTCCCACACCTCCATTCAGCTCACAGCAGATCATTAGCTCTATACTAAGAAGGAGAAAGAAAAAAAAAAAGGCCTTTTTTTTCCTTGATGGTGAAGATTGCTTTCCTTTGGATAATATGTTCAGTCCATGTATAAACACAAGAGGAAAGGAAGGATAAGACATCAGTCCATGCTTTGATCTAGACCTCACAAGGGCCTTGAACGAAGGATAAGACATCAATTCAAGCTTTGATCTAGACCTCCCAAAGGCCTTGGCCATACATTTCCTATCTGACCTTAAGCAAGTCATTTAATCTCCACACGCTAACTTCTCACAGTAGAATATTGCTCTAAAATGATTTTCCACTCCTCCTCTTCCTTGTTGTGTCTAATTTAGCTTGGGTGGGTGAAAAATATTCATCCTAGGCAAGCCAAAATATTTCACTAATTCCAGCTCCACTGCCAAATTATCATTTGCTCAAGAAGCTCTGAACCAACAATCTGGAGTTTTTTTAGAATATTTTCAACACACATCTGTCATGGTTGATTTAATTTCAGTAGATGTATTCTCTATCAGAAGGACTGGCTGCCGTCTCCTCAGGACACTTCTAACCCTCTCCAAACCAAATGGATGTTTTTTGGAACTGGTTGAAATGTTTCCATGGCATGATATATGGGTGAAGGTTTCCATTATTTCAAAGATAGTGTTTAATTTTGAAATTTTCTTCCGTTTTATTGTACAAATCATCGTACAGATAAAAGCATGAATTTAAAGAGAGAAAAATAAGAATAAAAAAGCTTCTGGGGTTTAATCTGGATTTTGTTGTTTTAACTTTTTATCTTGCTAGAACCAAATCTATTTGTATCCACCAAAATCTTTTCTTCTGCAGTTTTATGAAATGCATAACAAAGTAAAAGACGTCACTTGCCACCTGGCTCTGCTAAAGGCAATCCAGTTGTATGTACAGTGCAACGTAAGGATAGTCGGAATCCAGCAGCTGGCTGTTAATATATGGTGACTACAGCCTCTCTGAAGAGAGAACGTGGATACCATTTTAACCATTGCTTTTTGCTGGGAGTACGGCAGGATTTGGGGAGGACAGATCTGAAACATTGTAGATGACAAACTGTTGCTCTTCTAATTAGAAAAAAAAGTCATTTTTCCTCAAACCCATTTATTTGCATATATAAGAAAACCCAGCACCTATTTTCTTTGACAGATACTTACTGATGTAAATCACCACTCTGAAAACATTTTCTATCACCAGTACATAAGTTTTACTAGGTTTTACTAACTAGTAAATTTAAATTTCAAATATTTATTCTAGCTTTAATTCAAATTTTGCTGTCATTCAAAGCAAGGAGAAATATTTCTTTTTTTAGGCTGTTTTGCTTTTAATTAATATAAAAAAAAATCAAGAGCTTTTATTAAGCTATTAGTACTATTCTTCTTGCTGCTGCTATTAGCTTTTTATATTTTTAATTATTATTTTTATTTTTATATTATTTTATTTATAGTATTTATAATATAAATATTTATAATTATTTTATATGATTTATTTTATATTATTTATATTTATTATTATTTATTCATTTATTTCCCATACAGATCACCTCTGAAATAAGGACTCAAGTTTTGTTTTCAACAGTGTGACAAAATGAGGACAGCATCTTATGGAAAATATCTTAACAACTCAACCAAAACTCATATGTCAGTATTTTAGAAGTGCAGAGCTGCCCCAAATTGTATGCAATAATATTTGTACTTCTTGTCCAGGCAGGTGGTAAGCAATATATCTTTTGGGATATGCTTGCCTTCAGCTATCATCACATAGTGCATTAGTAGCCTTAAATCATGTATAATTTGGCAGAAGCTATTGATATGTGTCAGCAAGCAATTCATTCTGCTTCAGTGTTGCCTGATTAGGAAAGATGCTTTCCTTGAGCTAAAAAACTCTGCTTTTTGAGAGGTGGATGTTACCATCCCCTCAGACCTGAGAGCAACATGTCTGGAAAATTTAGTAGACAAATTGTTAGTCCTAATTGCTTCTTTTAAGAGCATTTCCCTTGCACAGGAGAGCATCCAGGTAAGTTGAAATWTTGCTTAGTTCCTGATTTAATCCAGTTGGAAATGGTTAGCATGAAGGAGATGTTACAGTAACCAGTACAGACTGTGAACCCATTGGCCAGGAGAGGCTGTCGCTGAAATATGTGATCTTGTCAGGCCTGGCTGAAAAAAAAACCAAAAAACCAAAAAACCAAAAAAACAAAACTTAAGTGAAATATCAACCGAGTGCCTTGCAACCCAACTCTAAAGGCACAGGAACAGTGCAAGGTGGCCACTGCTGGGGCGCAGAAGGTATGACGCAGGGAACGGCAGCTGCAAAAATGGTGATGTTAACCTAACTCATTAGCGCAACGTGAGGAATAAGCACGAACAAATCCTGTATTTTTTATGACCTGTCTCATGTGAAGAACCTTCTTGCCTGTAAATTGTGTAGAGTTCAATTTCTTTTATAGAGGAATATGAAGAGCTACATATATCTCAGGAGAGATGCACTTATCAATCTAAGGATGTTTTAGAAACCTACGTCACAAATGTTGACCTAGTGAAAATTCATGCTTATCCTATTATTATCATTTCCTTTACTGTATTCATCACAGCCTGAAGGTCCTGGYTATGATGAAAATGTCAATCTGCTGAATGTAGGCAACAGCTCATTTGTGCTGTTAGGCATTAGCAGTCTGAAGGTCCAGAGGAGAAGATAGGAGACAAGGAATCAATAACCACCTGCTTCAGAGAAAATATTGTTTTCAAAAATCCTCTTGGAGTTAAGGACAGAGAGGAGAGGGAACAATTCACTGCTCTTTACTGAAGGTCGACTTTCATTTCTTTTTCACCACTCCTTAAAGTTGACATGAAAGGTGGTTTTTTTTCACTCAGATCTTCTTTTTGTCTCAGTACTGTTATTTCCCCTCTGAAAAGYCATCTCTTGGTGTGCTAGCAAGTCAAGGCAGGAAAGGAAAGGAGAACCCAGTGGGCAAACTGGGCAACTCCTTGGGTGCCTGAAGATTACAGCCTGTTATGACTATCAGTTAATAATGCTTGTCCTTCAGCTCAAGTGCTGGCAGCTTGTATTTCTGCTGCTGACATTTCTCCCACCACATCTTGGCCACCCGCAGACACTGGGGAGTTGCTCTCTCTATTACTAGAAGGCAAATCAGATTAAGCCAGCCTGGGATCTTCTGCATAAGAGATGAAGTTTCACAGGGAGAGGGAGTACTCAGAGCCCCAGTTGCTCTCCATTAAGGCTCTCTGCAAACTCTGGCAGTCAACAGATTTGCCTTTCAAGCCATTCACTGAAACTACAAAGGTGAGAAGGATTTTTTTTCCCCTTTCTCTTAAATAACATCTGAGATTTGAGCCTGCCCTCCATCTCTGAGACCAAGGACTCCAAGCACAGGTTCAGGTTACCTTAATCTGTCCCTTTAATATGGAGAAAATTCTCCCCTTCTAGCTGAGCAAAAGTTCCCAGCTGAACAGACCTCTCCCGCCTGTACATCTGCACGGAGGGAAATGACAAAGTGTTCCAATTTTTCTAAAACGTCAGCTTAAAAAAACACACGCGTGCAAGTCCAAATAGAAAACAGATGCACTGTGGCAGCCTGGGGGATATAAATTTAAGGCTTGGAGCTGTCTTCACATCCCTCACTACCACTTTTATGGTCCTGCTTTCACTGGAGCACACCTGAGGCCTGCTGGCAAGACACTTCTTTTGAGTGCGGGTGACTCCCCAGTTGAAAACAAGCCATGAAAAAGCTTACTATGTCTGAGGAAAAAAAGGTAAACAYAAAAAGAGACACTCCCTAGTGTTGAATCAGATCCTGCCAACTTTATTTCACTTTGGCTCATGTTCACCCACAGAAGGTCTGACCCRTTATCTTTAGAAGCAAGAGCATATAGAAAACATATCTCCTGTAGTTTCTGGTTGCACTGCTGTTCAATCTTCCTACTCCGTAACAGGAAGAACAGATTAGGTATAGACAACTCCAAGTGTCCTACTAACAGAGACTCACCCATTATCCTTGCTGTTGTTTATTAAAGTCTGTTCTTATCCGTCCTCACTTTATTTTCTTTCCATTTCTTTCCTTTCCCATTACACATTTCCTCATGGATCAAAGGCAAAACTCACTGGTGGAAAGGAACTTGAGTTCAGGTCAACATATCTGGTGCATTCATTCATAAGAATTCACCACTTAATAACATTTTTCAATAATTATTGCCCTGGATCAAAATCGAAGACTCTGATATAAGACCTGCCCAGTCCCCATAATTTCTTGAGTCATGGAATTGTTTCATTTCTACTGATAGATTTAAAAAAAGTAAGCAGCAACATTAAAAACCCAAAAAACATCAAGAGAAAGGAAAATGGGGAAAGAAATTAAACATCAATAGGATTTGAGATACCTAAACAAAGGTAGGGTGCCAAAGTACTCTCTGGAGACGGATCCCATGTGCCTGGAAGCCCTACATGTCTAAGCACCATGTCTCTAAGTTCCCAGCCTTCCTGAACATACATCATACATTAAACCAGCAAAGCTCCAAGACTTGGTTAGCAATATTCCTCTCAGTAATCCCACAAAGAGCCAGAAAGCTTATGAGTGATAATGCTGGAGCCTCTGGCACGCTGCTCTGCAGTTTTTGAATCTGAGTGTGGTCTCCACCAAAAGCAATATGAGAATAAGCCTTTGCTCATCTTCCACCACTGCCTTTGGAAACTCATCGTCAAAGAGGAACGTCGAGATGAGGAGCCTATCAGGACTCAGAAAGGGACTGGAAAGTTTGTCTTGGCAGTAAAGATATCCTGAGCTCTGATAAACAGGGCTCATAAATACTACAAGAATTTAAAAAATAAATCGGTACAAACTACAAATACGTTGTATCAGTCAGTCTTTCCATGCACTCTGTGATGCACGAAGAAAAGGGCAGGTTAAAATACTGCTTTTTCTCTCTTTTCAGCTACAAGTTTCCTAATATATCCTTTACCATAATGCCTTGGATGTTAAGTGCAAACTGAAAGATGATGAATTTTTATTACTTCAGTCCTCCTTCCCCTTATTTTTTTTTTCTCTTTTCCTATTATTTTTTCTCTCTACAGCTCCCAATCCCATCCTGACTCCCCTTTTGTCTGCCTCTCRTTTCTCTGATAAAACACTTATTGGGATTTCTAGAGATATTTTTCACTGCCTTCTAGTAACTGAAACTCTCATTAAATGTTCAGGGCCATTCCCCTCTCAGGTGCATGGCACATTGCCATGCATTTCGGGAAAACAGCTACCGAGCTCACATGTGCTTCATGATAACATGCTGGAAAGGCGAGAGCAGTGAAAGCTGGAGATCTGTACAGCTTGTGCTACGTGTCAGCTGCCCAGATAGCACAAGAAAAACAAATGACAGGTCACCGACAGGGCTCTGGCTCCATCCGAGCTGTGAGTAATGGTGCCTCATTAATTCTCTTAATTCAAATATTTAATTATTCATAATACACAGATAGTGCTTTCCTCCACAGTTTTTCTTTATCCGTCTTTTCCAATCCACTTAGGATTCCCACCAGCTGCTGGAGCAGCAAAGCTGAGACAATGCTATAGTCTCACCTTGTACYTCTCCATTCCTCATCATCTCCATSCCATCTCACRCATGAGTYTCATATTTACGTTGAAAGCTTTGTGTTCCCTGTTCAAAGTGGGCAGTTACAGAAGATAAAAAATTTCCCAAATAAATAGCTCCTCAGCATCCTTTAAATAAAGCAGATAAAACTATCCCATGGGAGGCATCAGTATTTGCCAGAAGTCACTACATCTGAAACAACTGAATAGAGTAAGCAAATCCAGATTTTTGCTCTGAAATGTCAGCTAATTTCAGTTTGCTTGTTTATAGCAAGTAACGAAGAGGAAAACACTATCCTTAAAATGAAATATTCAGAGTGAAAGGAATAATTGGTGGATAAGAGATACGAATTACCAGCGAAGTGTTAAAAGGAAGAAATCTGTGACCTGTACTGTTCAGTATATTACTAAATAATCTGGAGAAGGAGGTAAGAAATAAGGCAATGGACTTTTCCAGTGATAGAAGAAACTCTTCAAGATAGGAAACACTAAAAGACATACAAAGAATAAAAAAAAAAAAGAAAAAAAAATCCAAAAAGAAACAAAAACCCTTAAAGAAACAAAAACCTAAACCACCTATTTTAAATATCCATAGAGCTTGATGGATTCTAGTATATTTTACCATTCAGGAGATTGATCTTTGTGGAGAAATCTACAACCAAAATTTGCTCACAGGCCAGTGACTGTCAAAAAAGGCAACGAAGTTGTTAGGAATAGTTAGGAAAAGACTAGAAAACAAAACAGAAGAACCTGGTTATGCTCCTGTAAGAATGGATAGTGTCTCTGTGTTTTGAATGCTTGAATACATCTCTTCACCCACTCTCAGAAATGTATAATGGATGTAAAAATGTTATGGGTGTGGAATAGTTTCCATATGAGAAGAGAATAAACAGAATTGTTGTCTTCTGCCTGGAAAACAGGTGTGTGAGAAGTGTATTGCAGAGAACACTGAATCACAGTATTGTAGAAAAGGTGACTGTGGAATTAGTCATTATTCTCATAGTAGGAGTGCTGTGGCATACCTAATCAAGAAGAAAATCTTAAACAAACAAAAGGATATATTGCTGCAACACACTTCAGCATCCAAAAATATCTGYGGATTCAAAATATCTATCAGATATATTTATGGAAGCAAAACTCATCAAGAACCTTTGGATGCAAAGATACAGCTACAAACAGTGGCTCACGTAGCTCCTTCAGCAACAAATTCACAGAAGCTCTGTGTGCACATGTGCGTGTGCATCCGTGTGTGTCCTGTTCTTTACATTCTTTCCTAAACCATTTTCTGCATGTCACTGATGGGAACAGGATGACAGACTACAAGAATTTGGTCAGACTCAGAATGGCCACTCTTATTGTTCATGATATAAACTGGATGTCTTTTTCTAGATTTTTAATGTACACTTTATTTTAATTTTAGCTTTCTATCTTGATTTATCATGAGTATTCACATTCAATAGCTCATATTTTTCCATGCCAGAGGTAAATAAGCTTCCTACCCATGCATGCTTACATAAAAGTAACAGAGGCATGACAGCAACCATCACGATGATCTTTCACCAGGTCTTTATACCTGTAGAAGACCCAGAGACCTGCAACCAAGTTTCTCTCTCCATTGTCCTTCTGGGCAGTGTGACCTAATCAGGACTAACTGTACACCATTCATCTGGAGTTTCCACTGGACGTAGTGTCTGTATATCTCCCACAATATATATCACGACTCCCACATTCAGCAACCTACTGCCAGTGAGAATCAGCTCAGAGTCATGGCAGGACATCATCTCAGGTTCTGTTTGGGACCCATTTAAACATCCATAATGGGACAAACCAGCACTTTTTTATAAAGAGAAAGAAACCCCATATTCCCGTGTCTCTTGATACATCTCAAGCTATTTATGCACTATTTGGCTTCAGCATGGAAAAAATAAAGGTTGATTTTATAGAGGGCTTTTGTGGCCTTATAAAATGAAATAAGAATGTTATAGAATTCATTGCATCTGGACTGCTGGATATATTATGGTTGCCATCTGTTCTTTTAACACTGTTGATTATTTTTGTGGGCCTGGCAGATTTCTATACAAAAGAAACTGGAGAGTTTAATGTTCTTATTACTATCTTAGTTAAAAAATGGATAAACTAGACACATTTTTGATCGCTTCATCTGTGATGCCCAGCATAATCCCAGGCTTCTACTGAAGTATTGCAGCTCAGGTTAGTGAGAGGAAAAAGCAGATAATAAAATGAACAAAAGAAAGGATGGTCAGCAATATCTAGATTAGCTCTCAGGATGAACGTTGCATTCCACCTGTCTCTATTAACTATGTAGCATGTGCTTTAGGTATTTTTATTAACAGACATTTCTGTCAGTAGACAGGGAGGACTTTACTAGGACTGCAAGAAGAAAAATGCCTTAAGGCAGGAGAGCTTCTAAGAGGTAAAATACCCCTCTATTCTGCTTGGAAATAGCACCAAACTGCTCCTCACCCAAGCTATAAGAACAAATAAAGAGAACAATGAAACATAATATAGAGGTGTAGCTGGTGGTGGAGTATCATCGTGGGGGGCACATCTATTCCTGCTACCTGCCTGACTCCCTTCTCCCTCAAATTAGAGCTCTTTTTTAAAAAAAAAAAAAAAACTATCTGAATGTCTGAAAACCTTCCCTTCCTGCTCTGAGTAGACATTTTCTCTTGTTGGTTGTCTCTCTTGACTGATGGATAATCATTCCCATCTTGTGCTTTCCTTCCTGCCCCAGCCTGCTTCCTTAGACAATTTTCCTTAGTTTCTGGGTCTGTCTTGGTTTCTGGGTCTGTCTTAGTTTCTGGGTCTGACTCGGCCATTGCACTCTCTTCTTGGAAGATTTCCTTTTTGTCTACTTCAGGGTACAGTGTCGTCTTCTCCAGCTCATCCAAAGCAGAAGCAGAGAAAAGAGAATGGTGGAAGGTGAAAGTTGCTTTCACTGCATTTTTTCACTGTTTCCTTCTAGAAAAAAGAGACTCATCCTCAATTCTTCTGCGACGGGATGCTTCTGTATACTCAGCATAAAGCCTCTGGTATTATTAAAGCCACAGCGCAGCTAGCAGAACTAGGACTGACCTATGGATGTCTGGTGCTAAAAATTTCATCTAAGGGATCTTAAGAAGTTCTGGAACATGAACAACTAGGAATACTCTCAGAACCAGTATATGGACCACTTGAGACTCTCCTAATTCAGATGCAAATTCTTCTTAGGAGCATTAGTGGAAACAAATGTTTATTTGCTCCTAACCACCTAACCACCTAAGCAGAAGTTTTTTGTCCTAAAGGATGAACAGACCAGACTTTTTATACTATTACATCTTAGTTTTTTTCCTGGGCCATTGATGGAAATGTCTTATTTTCCAAACATTGCACAGGGAGAATTTTGGCTCTAATGTTGCATTGTCTCGGGATTCCTGTTTATGACCTGCCTGTTTACCTTACTCGTGATTAATTTCCTTATCCTTCTGGACTGTTTCTGCTCCAGTACTTGAACTGATTCTCTCCTATATGTTCTTGCCTTTTTTTGTTTTCTTCTTCTGCTCAGCTCTCTGTTTGCTCTGTTGATCATGCAGTGGAGAGGCCCTTTATGTCAACAAAGCACTATATTACTGCCTACGGTTCTTGTATTTTACAAGAGTTATGAAGAAAGAAGTGAGGACTACAGAAAATAGTTTATTCACTTAGAGCCTAATCTACTCAGTCTATGAAAGGAGATTGACAGCTGACTTGATTATAACGCCTATGCACCTTTACAGGCACACAGTATTGGCTAACGATGCGTTCTACAGTCTAGATGGAAAAAAGACAAAATGAAAACCATTTGTAGAAGCTGAAGCCAGACAAGTACAAATGGGAAACAAACTACATATTTTCAAGGGAAGCTTGCCAACAGATAAAACCCCTGAAAGAGGGGGTAAATTTCCCAGCATCCGTCATGTGATTCAAATTGCAGATTAAGGCACATTGAGATGTCTGCCTGCATGTGAGCTGTATCTATATGTGGGTCTAAATTCTCACTATAGTGAATGTATATTTTTGGCAAGATTCAGTTGCTTATACATAGATATCTAATGTCATTTTAAGTGCTGTGAGGTATTCTACCTGTTGTCCAGATGCCCGCTTAAGAAAGGCATTCATATYCTGAACCTCCTGTGTCAGAGCTGCCAGCTCTTGTGGGTGTCTGTGATACTCAGGGATTTCTCACACGGCATTAGACCATTAGACAGTAATTGGAGTCAAAAAGTCATTGTTCTGGCCAAATCTTTCTCCTCTAGGTGAGAAGAGATGCTTTCTAAACCCCACTGATTATATTGATTAGGGACTTGACTCAGTTGCACCTTGTCCCATCTGGGATGCTCTAAGATAACCCTCCTGGCTACCAGCTGCATCTTCATTAGGGCATGGGTCTCCTGTGAATCACGCATTAGAGGCAGGTCTGTGCAAATGTCTTGGCTATGCTAGGTTACCTCAGATGGGGTAAAGCATCTGTGTTTAGGCAATAAATTACATCTGTAGCCAATGCAGGCGATTGAGCCTAGAGAGCTATTCACCTAACCTACATGTGACCCACTCCTTTCTGGAGCAGCATCTGGAAACCAGGCAAGATACCCCACAGTGACTAAAATAAAACTAGACACCTCTATTTATTTTCCTACAGTTACAGGAAGTTGTGGGATGGGAACAGTGGCTTTTAACTAAGGGAACTCTGAAAAAGCTCACCTGATTGAAATATATGCAGACTTCTTATTAAGGTTTTGCAGGAAAGGGCCCAAGAAAAGAATTATTCAAGTATCAAAAAATTCCAAGTGAGAGAATAAATTCCTGGGATGTGAGGAAGCTGTAACAGTTTACACCTGTAGGTGGTCTTAATTTCAAGTCCCAAAGGTGGCATTAGATCACTCTGTGTCTCTCAGGTCATCAGGTTTCATCCGGTCACCCTGTAACAAGCCCAAAGAGTTTTGTTGGACTGAAGGATTTCAGTCCTCAGCAAACAAAGCCACATTTCAAAGCAGGGACAGGAAAGTTCAGTCTGCTACAGGGAACTGGTAGGTGAGTTATGTACAGTTATGCCAGCAGGTAAAATATGGCTCATATACCAAAGAAAGCTGAAATCAGTCTGACAAAGAGGAAAATAATTTCCAGACCAAGGTAAATAGTGTGGTTGTGAGCATCGCGGCATACAACACCAAAGCTATCTGCTTCTAGCCCTTGTGAAGTTTGCTGCTTCATTGAAAGAAAGAAAAGGAATCCCAAATACTTTCACAATGCTTCTGCACCCTTGGTTTCAGAAGACTATGACATTTTACAATGACACATTGCAGAACATTTTCTCTGGCTTCTAGAGAAAAAAAGTCATTACTGATTAATAAAGAAAAAAAGGTCAAAATATAACTTTATGCTGATGAGATTTGCCAGTGACTACCTATCAAAATGGCATGAATTATGTGAGTTTCATCCATTAGTGTTCTCAGTCCAACATTCAAGTCTTCTGTTTCCAGTTGCTCAGCAGGAAAACCAACCAAAACCAATCACATTGATGTGAAAAAATAAATCATGAAATCTGAAATTTGACCTTATCCATATTCTTTCGCTATCTACTGTATCTTTTCCTTCATTGTTAATAATGGGAAACTGTAGAAGTTACTTTTAATCTAGTGAAAATAATGTTACTCTGGACTCTTTGCAGTTAACAGCAAGACAAATTGTTCTAGAGGACAATTCACATAAAGAGCTGCACTAATGCTTAGTGCATTAGTCCCACTAAGCCACTATCAAGAGGAGCAAATCCCTCCGACTGCAGAAGGATCCCACAGATAGTAGCTCCAAACAATAGTACAGCGTAGCTCTCCCTATCTTTTGTAAGCAAATGGGAGAAATCTGTGTTCTGATCGGAAAGCAATGTTGCTGAGCTTTCTGTGATGCTGTGCTTAAGTTAATAACCCCTGGTGAGAAGGACTTGGCTTTATGTCAATCCTGTGCTACTTAGTTGAGAGCTGGCCCCTTTTCCAGAAAGTGTGAAGTTCAGGTAGAAAAAGCACATGACTTCCCGCAAAAGACTATGGCATAATGCCCAAAATTCATGTTCTCCCCATGAGGAGAGGAGGAAAGAGGTRGACTTCATCTCACCTAACTTTAACCATCTCAGAGTTAGGCATCTACTCTGAGCAAATCATCAAGTCTCCTTCTACAATCAGTGGACAGTGAGGGATACTTCCAGGTTATGAGTCATCCTGTCCTGGCAGAGGTGTCCAAAATAGCTGGAATGAGATGCCTCTCTCTCACTTCATTGACTATTAAGGAAACCTAGATGACTGCTTTGGACCACAGGCATACATTTCTGGTGGTTAAAGTTACACAGGAGAAATCCAGCTCTCACTTCAAAGCTTTCAATAAATTTGTCTTTCTTTTCATCACATTAGAGAACCAATTAGGAACTTCTCCACAAAATTTGGCTTAGAAAATGTATAACTGTTACTTAAATACATCTCCTGACAAGAAACAAACAAGCAAGAAATGAAATTGAGAATCTCTGTAGCTCTGAAGATGTTTGAAAATATGTCAAGCAGGTGCAAGTTGCAAAGTTTTTTGTTTTGTTTTTCTTAAGAATTGTATTACATTGTGATGTTATATATTCGTTAAGTCACAGTTCAGTTTTGTGCTTTGGATTAGCTACTATATTTCAGAGGTACTATACTGCAAACGCATACTCATGCAGAAAGGCTGTTTACATTTTGTATGTCAAATGGTTTGATTATTGAGTTCTTATCACCCTTCTCCACCTGGAACTGAAAGAATCACATGTCTAGATGATGGTAGCAAATTACCCCTTCAAAAGGTTTTGTTCTTTTAACAGAAAAAAAATCCAACTCTTTTCCAAAAAGAAAAGTGCATGAGATCTTCATGATTTCTGAGAATACTGCAACTATTCTTTATTTTGGCATAGGACATTTTGTCCCAAATAATGGAATATTTTAATCTGTCTCTTGCATTCTGCACCCCCACCATGACAGGAGCAGGTGCCTTCCCTTATTTAGCTTCAAGGATTCTGCATATTCATTGCCTCCTAGTTCCTATGGATGTTGCCATGACAAAACCATTGCTGGTGAGGGACAGGCCAAGATTCTATTCCATATTACTCAGCTGTAACCTGAGATAGAAATTAACTTGCAGTTTAAAATAACTAAGTTTGGCTTGTAGGGAGAAGATTCACATGTCTAAATGTAGGGTTTTAGTGGCAGTTGACACATCCTATGTATTCCATTTGATGCTCCTGAATGTTCAAAATGTCTTGTAGGTCCTGTGTCCAATCTGTAAGCCCCATGTGGACCTCTTAGAAACCCACGTGTCTCAAATGTTGTAAGACACACATGGTTAGGTAAATAAATTGCATCACAGCAGCTCATGTGAGCAAGGAGTCTCAGGTTGCATCATATTCACTACAGATCTAGTCAGTAGGATCAATTGGGTTGAAAGAACATTTTAGCTCATGAAATGTAGGTGTTGAATTTTTCGTGAACTGAGTCACTCTAAGTAACTACCTGAGGTTTATGACCATTCTTATCCTTGTTTGGGGAGGCAAATAACTGTATTTTAGGTCTTGTACCCTGGAGTCAGGTACCTAAATTGGATGGTTTGGATATCACCTTCATATTATCTGGGTACAGAGAAGAGGACAATCCAGGTGCTCCTTCTGACCTCCCCTTTGGTTCCCAGCTGCACTGCCTCCATATTCATCAGTGTTCATGTCCTTCCTCCAAAGTCTGAGCACGTCTTGCATTTTTCTAGAGATAAGTGCTTCCTCCTATGTCATGTGGGCCATGGTACTTTTCCCAGGATCCTCTAGGAATGCTACTTAAGATATCCATTTAAGACTTGGAATACTGCTGGTTCTCATTGCTCACCCCTCATCTCTCTTCGTAAAGCATCTTATTACTTTGAGTTTGGGATGTTCACTACTATATCTAAAGAATATTACAGGGTAATGTGGCCAGTTATCAGTGAATAGCAGGAAGTACGTGCCTTTTTGACCACTGAAGACTATTCTCTATTCTATGACTAAATGGACTATTCTTGAAGATGCAGCAAATTCCTTCTAGTGCCATTCTCTGATCTATTTAAAACTATTCAGTGTCACAGGGAAATCTAATAGGAAAACTGAGAGCAAAACAGAGTCCATATCTCATTCTTCTGCTGCCAGTGTCCAAATATTATACTACACTGCCCTTCCAGTGAGATCATAGACCTGCATAAGACCTCTACATCATGGAAACCAGTCCTCCTGCTAGTATGCGTGCTTAGTCTGCTATAGCAGCCCTCTGTAACACAACTGTTCTACAATTAAGTTAATCTTCATCTTTGGCTTTCTTCCAAGAGTGTCAGCCATGGTGAATCAAAAGTGGCCCAGAGATGAGGCTGTAGATTAAGGGCTAAATGAAAACATTGCACTATATTTAATGAATACATTGTGAAGAACCTAGACCAGACATGAAATCGTACAGCTTAAAGAAAGAAAAAACGTCTATATATTACCCACAACTCACTGCAAAATAAATTTGCATGGTTTCGCCTATATGCAATTTCTACTTCCACCCACTAGATGGAAGCAAACATTAATTTATGTGATCATGCCAGCTGTGCACAGTATATTTAATGTCTGAATGCCAACGTGTGTGGTCTTGTGGGTTTGTCTTACCTTTTTAGTACTGTTTAATGAGGGAAATGCATAACTTTGAGCAAATCAATTCTCGGACATCATAAAAGGTGCAGATTGACCAAGGACCAAGGGACCACTTCAATACAAAATGGGAAGGAGTGGAAACCTGCAGTATCTTTTCCTATAGACTAAATCAAATGTACATGTTTGTTCACGGGGTGTTTTATTTTTAAGCCTTGACTAAGCATCTAATGTTTTTTGAATCTGCAGTGAAAATATTTGGAATCTGGATCTCTCGATGTTCACTCACTAACACCCTGCCTTCACTTTCTGACCAGTAGGCCAAGAATAAAATCATGTGTCATGGAAGGCTGCACCATCAAAGAGAAACAATTTCTAGAATTTTATTGGGTATACATGTATCAGCTTTCCAAAAACTGTCTATTAAGTGAACTACATTTTTTGTTGCAGCAGCAAGAAATATGAATCTTGCTAGGCACTGTTTGCTAGAAATGGTTGATAAATGCAAGTGTCAACATAGTTGCTCCTGAGTCACTACGGCTTGCAAGAAATTCAAGGAGAGTTCCCTTGCGGGGCACATATCATGTGGTAGATGATGAGGTGATGCTTGCATAAGGGCTTCTTCATAATCCAAATGCCCAGTGTGGGGAGGGAGTTGATGGGCAGAGGCAGCTGAAACCCTAACTGAGAAGTTTTCCTGGAATCCAGCTTCTCAGCCAACCAAGCCCCATCCTTTAGTGGAGGGGATCCCTAGTGAATCTTTAGTGTTTGTCACTGTGATCAGCTTTTTTAGGTCTCCCTCCCTCAGCTCTTAGGAGTACATAACACGTTATGACTCTCTTGGCCTCACTTTCCCAGTGCCTTAGAGAGTACCGGTAAATCCCTGTGGAAGGTGTATATTTCTCCTGCTGGTTGTAAGGTAGCCTAGGATGGCATGACTAAGTTTAGACACAGGCATTTAAGTATGTAAAGTTAGGGGATATATGTGCCACAGCTGTTCACTGCCTGATCACCAATGTGTAGGCAGCAAATTAAATTTTGCTATTTCACTTTGCTTTTAATATTTCAGTAATAAAGTAGGAGCTTCGCAAGTACCTATCCATTTCAGTGATGTTCTAATGACTCATCAGCACCAGATTACCAGCGGGGAATAAAACTTAAGGTTATTTGAGCCCCTTCCAAGTACTTTATAAACTAAAAACTGTAGTCCTGGTGGGTTGATTACAGACTGCTTTGTCCTCTTTGTGCAGAAGGAACAAACTCATGGTTTGTCCCTGCTAATGCTATGTTTCACTGCAAAAGAATATGACTAAGCGATGGGATTTTTTTGGAAACAATTCCTCACCAATGCAAAATTTTGGGAAAAGAAGAAGAAGAAAGCTGCATTTACCAGCACGAAAAAGTAAATGTCTACCAGAAAACTTAAAAATCTAGGATCTCGGCACAGTATCAGGGAGATAAAATCAGTCCCATGCCTTAACATTTAACTGCTGAAGTGAACTCACTTGCCTTCTAATAATGAAACTTTGCCTAGCTGATAGGTTTCATTAGCTAGAAAGGGAAACAATTTTTTTTGTCCCTGCCTACCTGAACTTGCAAAACAAATAAAGGCATGTAACAATGCATTATTGAAAATACATAGCACATGGAGTAAAAGGAGAACTTGGCAAGAATAATCATCCATCCAAGACTGCTCTGGGATTAAAAAAACTATTGCAAAGGACAAAACTGTTTGCAGTGCAGCAAAGCAGGTCTGTTTGTTGCAAGATAGTTTTATGAGTAGACAGAGCAATGCTCTGGAGTTTATGATGGCAATTGCATGGTAATTTGGTAAGTTTAGACTCTTTTCTGCCTAATTTCCTTCTCTTCCTCCTCACTCCTTTGCAATTTCTAAGACTACCTCTTTTCTGTTTATTAGAAGGGTAATTGTCACAATTTATTGCTGTATGGGACTCCTGAATATTACATGACTTCCCCCTCCCTGCCTTCCTCTCCCTGCAGAGGCATGGAGTGATGTATTGGACCAAATGACCTCAGTCTCTTATGGGGCAATGCACCACTCTGTGGTGCATCTTTGCATGTGTTTCTAATGTTTATGATTTAATGCAATTTTTCATGAGTTCAACAAGTGTTCAGTGGTTGACTTCATACCGCAGTGGGAAATTAATTTTTGTTTTATTAAAAAAGAAAGTTCTTAGACCTTGTGATCTAGAGTAAAGACTGCTGAGGTGATTTCAGTGCAGCAAGGAGCAGATCTAACAGAGAATTGAGAAGAAAGCTCCTGGTGGATGGTAACCACTCGACATTCACAGCATCCAACATGTTACATCAACTAATGCTYAGGTGACATGAGAGCAGCTCTCCAGCCCCATAGCTCTCCCCCGTCATTCACATGTCAGCCATGAACATGTCCTGAAAGCACAGGGAGTTGGAAGGCATATTATTATCACCTTAAATGCATTTACTTTACAGTTTGCTGATATTTAAAACCTCAAAATTGTTAAAGTTTTCTTGTCAGTGACACTGAATTCCAGCCACGTCATCATTAAAAAAAAACAAAAAAAAAGAAAAAAAACCCCATATTTCTTCAATGCAGGCGCCCCTTACTTTAATGAGAAGAGCAACGCAAAGGGCACCTAACGTAAACCAAAGAAACAAGATCACTTCTTTTTAATTAAAACTGCACAAACCCCAGAGCAGCTTTGCTCAGGGCATGTAAGTGACAGCAGAGAGTGGTCATTAGTCCTAACGAAAGAGCTGCCAGGAAGCACACAGACCCCTGAGTGAGAGAGCTTTAGTTTGTCACGGTGAAAGCACATTTATTACAGCTAACGAATCTTGGCCAGGGTCTATAAAACAGTGGTATCTGACTGAAGAAGCCCCAACTGCCTTCTGCAGTAGTACCCTTGTCATGTGCATTGACAGAGGCCAGAGCAGTTCTGCGGGACCTCTCAGGAGGTTACGGGGTCTCTGGGCTGCTCCTTTAATTAGCCCTCAGATAGCTCAGGAGAATTTCCTGCTGCAGTTCATGGTGGGACAGGGCAAAGGCCTCTGAAACAGCCCTGCAAAGAGGAGGCGATGTTTATGCAAGGAGCTGACCCCCATAATCACTGTGTTGACTTCAGTACGTGGGCTGGGAGTCCAAAAGGAACACAGCCGTGCCCATGGCTATTTATAGGTGAGAGCAGGGGGTGGGAAAAGGGACGGGAGGGGATGGGGGAAGCAATGCCGTGAGTGTGGAAACAGAGTGCATGTTATGAGGCTGGTAGAGATTTTTTTTTTCTCTTGGTGCTTGCTTCAAAATGCAGAGGAATGGCTGAACGTGCCTTGCACATTCCTTGATGCAGGACCCGCGTTCGTCCTGTCATCTCTTTCCAGCCTGCACCCTGCTCAGCTGCACCGCAGAGTATTTACACCTCCCTCAATGCTGTTGCCCTCTTGCTATTGCTGCCGACGTGAAATAACCACTCGGTGGGTTTTGCATCCAACCACCACACTTCAGAAGAGCCCTGCAGCAACTTTGGTTTATGCTGGAGGCTGCAGAAACTCCAGAATGGTTGCAAGATCAAAGAAGAGCAAATTTAAGCTGAAAGGCTTTAATTTGTTTCTTTCTCCCCTGAAGCCACGCTCGGCCCTCACATAGGCTCAGAGGAGGCAAGAGTGGGTCTTCCACTGGGTTATGAATGCAAAGGTCTTGTGGTGCTCGGTGCTGCACGAAGAAATGACATGGCGCCTGCCTTACTTTATTAGCTGTGTTAGCTGTTTTAGCTGTATTAGCTGGGGCAGACCAGACACGCACAGCAAGCCTGTGTAGACCCTTTTTGCAGATCTTAATGCGAGATCCACAGGAGATGATCTATCAAAATCGCACCTAGAGTCTATCACAGCTTTGTAAACATATTTTCTGGTAACTTGGCAAAGTAGAGTATTCATTGGACAATCATAAACTTTATTAGCTCTGTGGATCATCTTAAGTGCTCTCCTGTCAAGTCAACAGGATTTAAAATCTAAAGAAGAGAGCTGATATTTGCTTTATATACACATTTTCCAATGGGAAAGCCTTTACAGCTGTTAGATAAAGAGTATACACATTCCAAATGACTAAGAAAACTGATAAAGTCCCTTCTTGTGCAGAAAGATCAACAAAATGAGTAAGATGTTACTTGTACCCTGCTTTGAGACTTGCAGAGGACAGCACCAGATGATTGATAAATTTGACAACTTTGAGGGTGGGATGGGGTGGGTTGTGTTCTCTGTGAAGCTGAAAGCACTCCTCATCCTCAGGGAAGTGGTAGCTACCTAGAAAGAGGATTTACATTAATTTGCTTTCCATTGCATCTGCACTGTTCTGGGAATATACCCCTTGTAGCAGCCCCTCAGAAACTTCCCAGAATGTTCTAACTCAATCATTTGCAATGGATTAACCACAGCCTTCATGTGTGTTGGTCTTCATCTCCACTGACCTACTGAGATTACGGGTTCTCTTTCCCCAGAAGCTGAGAAAAGGGAAAAAGATCATTGCCCTCTTGATAGATAGGATGCTGGGCAAGACTGACCTTTCCTCTGACAGCTGTTCCTGCGTTCRTTAGCAGAACCAGGGGGTTTTAACAGCTGCTGTAGCAGCTACCAGTTTTAGATCTGGAGGTTTCCAAGTGCAATTCCTGCAGCTTGGGATGACAAGGTAGTTATCATCCCAGCCTGTCTTGGGATACATTTAAGCCCAAAAGTACCCTTCAGACAGCATGTTAAAAGGTAAATCAATGACTTCACAGGAATTCTTGCCCCCCCTAAAAATTTAATTGGATAATTCAGGGTCTGATGAAGACTCCTGTGTGTAAATGGTGAACTGGAACTGGGGCTTTTTTTTGGCAGATCTTTACACAAGATGCCCCAACTCTTGGGGTAATGAGATTATATTTTATAATCTGTGAGGGAAAATGTATTTAAAAAGTTGTTCTTAATAGTATTTTATAATGTTTCATTCTTGGAAGGAAAGGATGAGAAAATAAAATATAGTATTTTCTTCAGTTCTCATTTAGTTGCCATTGCAGTGTGATGCCTCATGCTTGCTTGAGTGATTTCACTTGTAGCCAGAGGACTTTGGAGAAGGTGTTTACAAGGCTTGTTGTGGAAATCCATTGAGATTGCTCGTGGTTTCCAGTGGGCTATGGTCTCCCCTCCCACTTCTATTCTGCTGTCTACTCTCAGTGGAGCAAATTCTGCAGCCAACATGGAACCATTATGCATATCACATTTAGCCATTCATTGCCAGTATGCAGCCAGTGGTATTTATCATGAACAGCAGCATAGTCTAATAAGCAAGGCACATCTTAGGGTTTCAGGAGAGTTGTAGCCTTTTTCCAGCTCTGTCTCAAACCTTTTGGATAATCTTAGGTTGACTACCTTTCTGCACATCCATCTACCACCTCTAAAAGAGGAAGAGTGGTTAGTCACCTCCTTTGGAACACACAGTTTACGGATTGAAGTTGCTAAATACTATTAGAACTAGAGTAACTCTGCTTATTTCATGGAAGCATAATCTTTTGACTTAAATTGTAGGTTATAGCTTGGAATTTAAATGATGAGAAGGATCATCTCTCGGTCCTGCCATTTACTCCCTAACTCTGTCTACACTGCCTGTTAAAAGTGGTCCTGAGGCAACTTCAAGATTTGTCCTCCTTCCATAATGAAGGCCCAAGCATGTCTGGACTGTGCTGTCGATATTACCTGGTGTCCTAGGGGAGCCAGCTATTCCCAGACAGGCTGTGAAGGGAGGCATTTGGACAGTTGATAGGTGAAATATGGGATAGGCCATGCTGAAAGCTGCTGTGGAGGCTGTTGCTTCACGGAAGTGTAAACACAGCCCCTTTTTGCCAGCAAATTGAATATCTCAACATCCTGTGTGGCTGGACAGTCAAGTGTTGGGCAGGAAGGGGGAAGGAAGTAAAGGTAGGTGATGAGCAAAGAAACTCTGGGTTCTGCTGAAACTCAAGCAAATCTACAACTATGATCTTAGATGAAAGACTCTTAAGGTGTTTTTCATATGGTCTGAGCACTGGTATTGTAATTGAGGGAGAGCTGAATGGGTGTAGTGGACTTTCAGAAAGTACTTTTTTACTTTCAGGAAGAAATTTTTTACAGTGAGAGCAATCATTCACTGGAACAACCTTCCCAGGGATGATGTAAAGTCCCCAACGCTGGAGGATTTCAAGATGTGATTGGACAAGTTGCTAGATAGTCTCATCTAGGCTCCCTTTCCCACAAAAGGCTGGACCAGATGACCTCTCGAGGTCCCTTCCAACCTGGGCTGCTATATGAATGTATACTTCACTGACATATTGAAATAGCATTTAAGAATCAACATTAGGCAAGGAAGATGGACAAGGTTTCTATCTCTCTCTCCCCATCTCAATGAATGCTGAGTCCTCTCCACATTCCCCTTGTTTTTACGCTCAGACTGTAGGCTCTTTGTGGCAGGGATTACATTTTTATGATGTGCAAAATGCTGTAAAGTAACACCATCATTTTCTTGGTGATGCATGGAGACAGTGATGAAAACATTAAAGTAAGACCATCATTTTCTTGGTGATGCATGCAGACAGCGATGAAAACATTTAAGCATCAGTAGGCAAACCGATAGCTCCACTATACTGGACAAGCCTTTTCATTGTGAGAGTGTACAGCTGTGCATGATGTGTGTGTGTGTGTAGACGTGCAATGTGGGTGTCTGCATGCGCGTATGYTCCTTCTTGCTTTCTGTGTGCCTGGCCTAGATCCATTGACTTCATGCACATAACAAAGTCTGCAAATCTGGTCCCTAACATACTATTCCCGGCTTCCATGAGCAAGTGCGATTTGTGTGGTCCAACTATAGCATAAAAGAATACCTTGAGGGCATAGTAACAATGCTGCTGATGTCAGAATGCTGAATTGTTCTGCACGGGGATTTCTCAAGCCWCATCCCTGTGATCCAAAGGTGAAAAATCAGGGTTAACATTTTGAGAGGACCACTGTATTTTGGTAAAGCAAAATGTGGGCTGTGACACATAAAAATGCCACTTCATTAGTTCTTTCATTTTAAAAGCTCAGATCCCATTTTCATGTCTTTGGGTTTATATCGACATACTATTGAATTTGGAATTCCCTAGACCCATTTTAAAGGCTTGCTTTGCCTCTATAAACCCACATCTGTTTTGGCTGGAAGTTCTCTGGTCTTGGCATGGGCTTCAATTACCAACTTGCCACCTATATAGTCTGAACATATAAAGCTTTGAGGTTGTTGCTGCTGGAGGGAGGATTTCATTTTTTTGTCTGTTTGTTTTCATGGGGTATCCCAGCATTCTCTTAACTCTTTTCCTTCTCCTTCTTCGCCATCTCTCAAAAAACCATAGCCCTCCCCAATGATTTGACATGCCCCTAATCCCTTTTTGGATTGGCTGTGCTGCTGTTGCCATGTTAACAAAACCAGAATTTCCTCTCTCAGGCCTTCCAGTTTATAACAGCAGCTATCATAATTTCCAACTGATTTCAAGGTCCAGTTGACAGCCAGCTGCTGGTTTATGTTGCCAGTAATGCATGTCAATCATAAGGAAGCAAATGAATTTGCTTGTGCAGAGAACCTCAGATGACTAAGAGACTAACCCTTCAATATTTCGTATGGACTAACAACTTCCAGTTGTTTTGTTTTCTCTTATAACAATTACAGTGTGTGATGCTATGAGAAAGAGTGAAGTTCTCCAAATTTTTTTTGTGTGCTAGAACAATCAGCCAAGAACAATGGGGTTTCACTAAAAACCAGTAACGACTCAGAGGGAAGAAGGAGGGAAATGTGATCAATCTGATTTAGTGCACATGTTTGTATGATTGGGTGATCTTCATAACATCCAATAAATAACTCCACACTTCAAATGGTCAAGAAGCAACATGGTGAGTGTGTATTTGCCTTCTGAATTCCTCCTGCTGTCACTCCAGGCACAAAATGCCTGCTGCCAGTGCATGAGAACATCACTTTTAGCAACATACATCCCTGATCTTTCAAACGCTTAAGTACATGGATGGTTTTATAAACATGATATAGTATCTTAATTTTTGTGGAACTGTTTGTTCTTCACATGCTTGACTATTTCCTGTTTCATGGGCTAATGGCTGGTTCTTTGGTGGAATACGTCAGTGATGAATTAGGAAATCTGCCATCATTTCTTAGTTCTGAAACTTATTTCCTGAATAATTTCTCTGGGTCACCTACATCCTGACTGTAAAGCATATAGGCAGCTAATTCCCTGGGAAATAATTGATGACTAGGTGTCTATAAACTTCTGATAAACCAGAGTCTTAATTGCCTGTCCAAACAAATCAATAATGTTTGGTGAAATATGGGCTTGAGCAGGCAAAATCATTGTGCTGGTCCTCCACCAGCAGTTCATCTACACAGCTGACATTAGGATGACAGGTGATTGAACACTCTTTTAAAGGCAACTCAAATTAAAACATCCTGCCTATAGCTTTGACTTGTTTGCTGATTTTGCAATGGATCATTCTAGGAAGGACCTGAATCCAGTTTATGTGTCTAGTGTCAATGCTACAATATTGCTGCTGGTGTGGAGATGGTAGCAGGTGGCATCTGCCTCCTTCAGCGAGCCTTAGAGCTTACTGAAGATCTGCGATGGGCTTGAGTCTGGACATCTAGAGGATTCGGGTATGAATGTGCAACAGGGTCTCCCCTCCAAAGGCAATCTGACATTTCTTCCGTGCCTCAGATCCTTTTCCCCACATGCTACAGGGCATGAACTGCCTTTTCCTATCTGCATATACATGAAGCATAGCGTACAGGGTCCTAACCTCATATGAGGCCCCTAGACACTAACGTAATGCCATTCAGTAAAAAGGAAAGTTTTCTTCAATCCATGAATCAATGGTTTTGGGTTTTTTTTGGGGTTTTTTTGTTTTTTTTTTAACTGATGTAAAATTTTGTCAGCCACAATATCCCATCCTAGGGAGTTCAATGGCTTAACTGCATGCTATGTGGAGCACTGTTTCCATGTGTTTGTTTTGAAACACCCATTCGTTTTATTACATTATAGTTCTTCTATTGGAAGAAACTATCATTACTTGCTCATTTTCTCATTTTAACTTATGATTTTATATCCTTCGATCATATCCATCATCAAGCCTTTCTCTTCCTTGCTGATTTCTTAGTGTGTTCTTCATTCTTTGTAAAAACTATTCCATATGTTTAATCATCATATGACACTTTGTACATTTTCTACCAGACTCCTTGCAGAAAGGGGAAGCAGAATAGAAGTATAACCCAGGAGCTCTCTGGTAAGACCATGTTCTCCCTTCTCCCCTGAGGAACCCAAAAACTCYTCTTCTCCTAGTTTTGTTCTTTTCTCCCCATAACTCACCTCAAGTGTCTTTATTGGGCAATACAAGCTTCTTACAAACTGTGCTGTGACACAGTCTTCTTAATGAAGCAACAGGAAGTGCAGATGTGGCCAGTGCCTTCAAGCCAGATTCTTAAGTTCATTTACTCCAGAATCAGTTCAAAGTCACACCCCTGCTGCCAGTGGTGATATGCATTGCTCCCGATTGGCATAACTTACTTCAGGACTTGGACCCTTTTACAACTGCTGCTGACAAGTCACATAGTAATATTTCAGTTTTTCATCTGCCAAGTGGATGAAGTCCAAGGTAGACTTGGTTTAATCGCTGTTTTCTGTCCTTTTTAGGTATTCCAAGGTATAAAACACATGGGGTTTTTTTTGTTTTGTTTTGTTTTGGTATTGTCCTCATCTACATCAAGTGTAGCTGGTTGAAACTGAGTGGATGCCAGTGCTTTCCATCAAATCCTTCACATGCTGATTCACCAAAGCAAATGCCTTCTGCCACATAGCATCATGCCCATCAGAGTGTCCTCAGGTTCCCATGTGCCGATTGAATGGACTATCCCAGAGTGCACTAATTTACATGGATTCCTCTTATGATGCTTATTTCATCCCTYGGCTGTGGGCTGGGGACTGGGCGCATATAGCCATCTAGGCAGGAGAGGAGTTACCTGCAGTAATCCAGGTGTCTGGATTTCTAACAGTTCAAGCATGGAGAATGGTAGATGGAGTTAAGGTCCTGGTTTGGACCGTGCATCTAGAAGAAACTCAAGGAGGAGAAGAGAGCTCTGGTTAGAGAGGGATTTATGGTAGATGGGTAGAGAAGATAGGGATCATAGCATTGAAGTCCTGCTTTGGGTGGGTGTAGTAAGCATCATGGGGTAAGGGCCCTACTTCAGAAGGTGAGCTGAGAGGCAGAAGGGGAGAGGAGGTGAGAGGTGTGGGGAGATAAGGTCTGGCCAGACAGGCAGTGAGTCCAGCAAGAGTTAACTACCCAGCCAGTCCCTGGTACGGCATTCGGTGCCTCGCTGCCCCTCCTCTCAGCTCACTGCCTTCCACACTCTACAAACTCCAGTCTGCATCTTCATTATCAGCCTCTGGTGATGACAGTTTGCACAGCAATGTTTTCCACTGCAGGGCTGTGCAGTTTGAGGTATATCAGTGGTGCTGCTTCCCTTCACAAGGGCTCCTATCTTCCTGCCTTTTCTCAGAAGCTCTCCATTAGGGCAAGGGCAAGGCCCAGGCAACAAGGCTTTCAGCTCGGTTTGGAAAACAAAACACACACGCACACAACATGAAAAACAGACCCACCCATTTTTACGAGCCTGTTGTTTTGCAGGTATTGCCAAAAAAATCCAAGAAACATTTGTGTGCTGTAATTAGAAATGTAATCATCATAAGATAAATTGTGTATGTATGTGTATATTTATATATAAAACAATCCAAAACTTAGCCAGCAATAAATGGGACATTATTATTTTTGCTTTTCTGTAAAGAAAGCTATGCTAACAGGAAAAAGTGTCTGCGATTGACATTTCTCCCTGGAACTGGAGTGCTCGGACAGATCCACTGGCTGGACATTGATGGCTACAGCTCAGACCCACCTTACTTCACCTGCCAAGAGCTGACTTCAGGCCTCTGTGCTTCCCTCGCCGTGGCAGCTGATGACCTCGCTGATACCTACAGTGAGTCAATACCCCTCCCTGCTCTGCATGAGGTGTGAGTGATGCCATGGGGCTGCAGGGGAACATACAACACAACTGTGAGCTTAAGCCTTAGCAACTGGCGTATCATTCCTAACAGAGTAAATAAAAGCAAAATCAGAGGAAAAAAAAAACCAAACCCAAACAAACCCACACTTGTGCCTTTCTGCTCTTTACAGTCCTAGGATTTTGAAGCATGAAGGCAGGAGCGATGTATGGGTTCCTGAAAAAAAGGGTATTGTTTCCCATGGTTTTTAACCCTCAAGAAACGGATGCATCTCATGTTGGAGACATTCTCAGGGAGAAAAAAACTCACAACCTATTTCAGAAGTGCTCACTGGCATCCAGAAAACAGGGCTAGGGAGCTAACATGGTGTCTGATTTGCAGTTAGGGAACAATGCTACATATCAAAGCTCACGTCTACCAAGATCTTTAGACATCTACCTCCTGTTATCACATTAAATATTTGCAAGGTTGTGGGCTTTATGTGGTTTAAAGACATACAATGGGTATGTGACAAAGATAAGCTTTTTAGAGTCGTGGGAGGGGAAAAGCAACCATTGCTTTGGTCCTTGGTGTAGTTGTGGGCCTCCTAGATTGCTGATCATGGGTGCTTTTAGTAAGAAACATCCCAAATATGCTGCTGCCTTGCCCCTTGCTGTGGGCTGAGGTGTTCTTCATAGGGGATACAGTGGCTTTTTTCTGCTGCCAAGGCCTCTTCTAACTTGGATGGATTGGCTGCTGTCTTATATGCCTTTTCATAGAAGATGGAATATCATTGAATGCCTCAAAGGGCAGAAGTCTCTGTACCATGTGAAAGGATGGGCAGGACCCACAGCAAGTGTGAATCAAGACAGGTGAACCAAAAGAGTCAGAGTCACTTCTGCTGTGTCTGTCAGCATGGCCAGAGCAAACCCAGCTTCTCATTGGGGGTAAATCTTTACAACTCCATTACAATCAAGAGGGTAGATGATCATCTGAGGAAATAYGTATAGCTTCGTTAGAGAGAATAGGGCAGTTTTCCTGGCAATGTAACTCAGCTGCAATAAGGATCAGCTGTCCAGGTTCCCAGTTGTAGTAAATTGACACTGCTCAGCTGATGCTTGGAGATGTCCTGTCACCCTAGATGTTGATTTGACTCTGTATCATGGCTATTTTTGCACTCTTATTAACTGAAGAAAATAATAAAGTTTACTATTTAGATCCCTATCACTGCAAGACCCCAAAGTGATAAACCACAAACTCTTCCCCATCTGGCTCTAACACCATCCTTCCTTCATGGTCTTGAGGMCATTGCCTTCCTGCTGATCTCCCACAGCTGTTTCTCCTGTGCCCTTGACCACTGACGCTGGCTGCTGTAGTGCATGCCCAGACGTTTATTTACTCTTTTCTTCCTCCCATGATCCCATCTGAGGCCCCTGTTCCCCTGCTCACTCCCACCACCACCCCCAGTGAAGCCCAACCATCTGCTCTGTGTGTTGACAGACCTGCCTTCACGCATGGCATCAGTTCTTCAGGTTGACTAGCTTTCAGCTGGAAAAACTGATGTCTCAATGAACCGATGCTATTCCTTGGCATCTTCCCTCTGTGTCATACAAAGAAAACCTGTAGCATTAAACAAATACATTAAACACAATCGTTTTCATAGCCCAATCTCTCTCCATCCCCGTGGTTGACCGTTGCTTCAGACAGCTACTTGGTGCTGTAAGCCCTTAGGCAAAAGTGTTGAATKCTTTCAGCGTTCACTACTGCAAATACTCAGAGCTCCAGAGAGCCAAGGTCTGCTGGCTAGATTTATGAGGTAAAGACAAGAAAATGTTTCAGCTAAAATGGCAGATTGACTATGTCTTCACTCCTAGCTGAAATGTAAGCGTCTGAGTGGCTTTAAGCACACCAAGCCTCTTGACCTGTGTGCTGGCTGTCAGCCCAGATATATCTCGGGCTCAGAGGCTGCATCCACAATATATAGGACTGCCTGTACAGCACTCCCAAGGGCCTTCTTAAGGTCACATTCCTTGATCCACCACACAGACTTACGCTGTAGGGCCCTTCAAGAAGTCTGATGATCACCCATGCTGCTGTGCTAGACTSTTTATGTATATGTACAGAAAACAGACCTCAGGAGTGCCATCACATGTAATCTGGAGTTCAGTCAACCCTGAGTGACTCTGTCCAGTCAGTGTCCTGAATCTGCCAACACAAATGTCCTCCTAAACCCTCCCTGAGGTGTCCATCAGACCATGGGCTGAGCCTGAGTCTTTCCACACGTCTTTATATGGAAGGACCTCATCACCCATGGAGGTGAAGATGGGAAGATGATATCTCTGGATCAAGAAAATGTTCAGCACATTCACATAGTTACAAGCCTTCTTGCATTCCTATTCCTAAGGGGAGATTGCTGAGACGATGACGCCAGGCTCCTTATTGAGGCACACAGCTGAAGAATTGGAGGCAATGGTTATAAATCGAAACAGGGAAGGTTATTGCTTGGTATAAGGGGAAAAAAAAGCCAACCACAGTATAAGGATAATTAAGCACTGAAAGAAGGTGCCTAGAGGGGTGTTGAAATCTCCACCCTCAGAGGTTTTGAAGACCTGACTGGTCAAAGCCCTGAACAACTGGCTCTGAGTTTGGCGTTGACCCTGCTCTGAGCAGGAGCTTGGACTAGACACCCCCTCAAGGTGATCTGCAACAGATGAGTCTACGACCTGAGATATTTCACCAGCCAAGATGTGCTCAACAGTGCCTAACACGGCAGCTGAATCCTAGCCTAAATCCCTGCAGACTAAAGTGGGAACTCAGACATCGATTTCATGCACAAACTCCTCTGTTAGAAACTTACGTTTAGGTCTGTGACTTTGTAGCCAAATCCCTCCCTTTGCTTCTAACTATCCTGCTTCGTGAGATTGCTCCAGAGGCTGTAGTTCAACCCCAGTATACTGAACTTGACAAGCAGTTTTACCTGCAATGTTATATATCCTTAGACTCAAGGCCCCTGCTTTCAATACCAGGAGAAGCATCTTTCCTAGTATCACACTGAACTCGCCAACCTTTTTTAAACTCTCCAACCTAAATCAACATAAATGGAGAAAATCGTGGGTGGAATTGGTGTCAAGGACAATGGGGGTTAAATGTTTATTATTATTATTATTCTATAGTATATATAATTGCAAAAATATGCTCATTTATACATGCTAATTTCCTTGTGCATTTATTTCTTTCAGATGTATACCGAGAGACCAAGAACAACCCGGGTAAGTATGAGCATTAATTTGCACGAACAGACTGAAGGATTTATTTCCATATCCCATTTTATAGAAAATTTTAATAAACTGCCAGTGGATTAAGGAGATACATAATGAATGGCTGTTAGCTAGGTAGATTAAATACAGAATTTTAGAACCGTAGCTTTTGTTATTTTTGTGTATTTTTAGTTATTTTTGTTATCTGTATGAAACTTTCAGTGAATGGTAGATACTAAACAAAAGTTAAACATAATTTTCAATTGGACAAGACTGGCCACAGCTGGGCAATCCCTTTCCTAACCGCATTTAGGTAACCTGCTACTCTGGGCACATTACTATCTCTGGAGTAAGACTTTGGTGCACTTCAGTTTCACAAGAAAGTGTTAGCAAGAAAATGGAGTAGTCATCCTTGATTCCAGACAGCTGATGTGGGAAATGCCATTACTTGGTACAGTCAAGGTAACTTCACATTAAGTAAGTTAGGGCAATTCAAGCATGTTCATCTAGTCCCTGCTCTGTGGATATTTCTAGGACAGTCTCAGTTGTACGTATTCTCTCAAGCCCAGTCCTTGTGCTGTAAGTAGAGGGCTTACTCAGGTAAGGACTTGAGTGATTTTGGGAACTAGCAGATAGAACTCAATCCTGAGTAGAAAGCACTACAAAACTTGCAAACCAGATTTGTTTGCAGATGTATTCCCAGTGATGCTAAGTGATAGCACATTGAGGCCAGCAGATGTAATCAGCTAAGATCACAGCTTTCCAGGAGGATCAACACAGTCAGAAACTATAAAGGATTTGCTTCAGTCTGGATTGCAGGCTTTTGAGCAGGATCCAGTAATCGCAGGAGGGGATTCTCTGGTCTAAGTTATGCCAGCAGTCGGATGTGTGACCACAATTGCCCCTTCCAATCCTAGTAAAATAAACAACAACTAATGATAATATTTAAGGAAGTCTTAACAAAAGGAAATGCAATCAAAGGATTTTTTTTTTTCTCTTGCTTTGCTTTTTTTTTTCATTTTCCTTAACCCCAAATTGGTAATGAGAGAGCGGCAGCCGAGGAACGCGCATTATGTTCATTGCAAACAGAAGTTAGAAAAGGCACTAATCAACTCCGGAGAGGAAGCCAACCACTTCAGAGGGCTTCTTCAGACAGCCACCTTCTGCAAATGAAGGGGGCTGCTCTGTTTCTCATTCAGTGAATTGCAGCTTTGACACTTCAATGGATTTATGCTTGGGGTTCTTTCAAAAGCTTTTATAGCCTCTTYAGTCTGCTACTATAACTTTCTTGAGGAGGTGAATGTGGGGAGATTAATAGATTTAGTTTTCAGTGCCCCAGTTTTGCCCTCATTGAAATCAGTAACACAAGTCTCCAGTAATTTAAACAAACCATGGGCAGAACTCGAGCCTTTCTGAAGAATCAAGGCTCAATACTTTTCAGCAAGTGATCTAAAACGACAAGATGGTAATGCAAAACAACCTTTTTGACAGACCCAGTAATTTCCAAAGCTAAAAGCAAACAGTACTGCAGCTTGAGTTTATGCTTTTAAAGCAGAATATATAACTCAACTGCTTGATATGTCAGCACGTAAACCTGTAACGTACTCACAGTATGTATGGAGAGAGTTCATTGATCATAGCACCAAAGGCTGAGCCCCATGTTCTTAAACTGAGTGCAAGAGTCAACGGAAATGGAACAATTTTTCTTGATAATTTGAGTGTCACTAACCCGGTTATTATTAGACTAAAAATCCAGTTGTTCAAGTCAGGGTCATTAGTACTGGAAATGAAAGCGTGAAATTCAGAGGTCAGAAACCTCACCAGACAGAACATTGACAGAAAAAATATGCAGAATGATTTGATATGACCAGTTGCTAGTGAAGTTTTTTTGAGAAATGGGGTCGTAATCCAAAAGCATTTGCTCGGCTGAACTCAGGAAGATGGTGTGGTTGGTGCAGGGTCTGGGCACAACATTGACCTCGTTTTGCAGTCCCCTGCTTTCAAAAATGAGTCAAAAAACTAAAGACCAATAGAAAAATCATAAAATCACTGGTAACAATATCATCCCTTTTATTTGACTTTTGATTTTAGAGCCTTTAGGAAATSACATTTTCAAGTGTTTCTTTACTCCTGCAAGGAAGAAATACAATCTTTGAAAAAAATAACAGTCTGAGAGTCTCACTCAATCACATGACTCCTGTAGCTGGGAGTTCAGGAAATAAAACACTAAATATGGCAGCCTGTACCAAAAAAACCCACAAGAGTCACCACAACCACTGGACTCACATTGGCATATATGTAGTGATAGGAGAATATTTTACAACTTCTAACCAGAGGAAAAAACAAAACAAAATAATCAAAAAAGCTTTGTTCCTCTGGGCAGTTCTGGTTCACCAAAAGGTAGCACTTTAGTTAACCTCTTTTATTTAAAAAGCACAGTTATTTCCCTTGTATGCCTATGAAAACTCCTTTTACTTGTAACCCAAGGAGCAAGATATCATTTGCACATAACCTTCGCATTGTAATTTACAGCAAAAACCTTGGTTGGCTGCCAGTCTAATAATCCCAAACCCTGCAGAATGAAATGAAGACATTAATATTATTTTTATTAAGCTGGTAATAAGGCAGAATGAAGCAGAGTTTAAAGCAAATGCAGGTGGAAAAGATTTTATGCCAAAGCATTAAGCACATTGCTTGAGCATGGCCAATCCCAGCTCCAGCAAGACACCTGGGACATGCAAGTAAAATTCCTTCCTTTTAGGTGTTAGTCTTGAGATATACACAGCCCTTCCTTTTTCACTGCAGTCAATGGGAGTTAGGTCCAGCTGCACCTTGAAAAGATTAGTTTTCAAGAATCTTTCTACCTATAAGCTCCCTGAATGCTCTATGCCGTTCCTGAGCGAAGTCCCTGAATTTTAATGCTTTTGACTTCATGGTGCTCATCAGAAAAAAAGCCAACACAGACAGAAATACCAGATCTAACAAATTTTAGGTGCCTGTGAGTTGACTCTGGTGGTTAGCCATTAGCTTTTGAGACAGTCTAGGTATCTCACCTATGTTTCACCTGGCCTTCCAGAGCTGCACTGCTTGCTTGGCCTCGTGTTATATCTGTCATTTCTTTGCAGACGTCTTCAATACACTGGGACAACTCAAAGGTTACTAGATTATTTTTCTGGGCACCTGAATCCCACTTTTGTTTTGTTGTCTGGGCATGAATTGTCATGGAACCCCTCTTGCCTAATGCTATGTGTCTGGATTCAGACTACAGGTTAAGAAAGCTTAATTTAGATGTCCAGGTGTAGGAGGTTTCTACTTCTGCATTGGAGGTCTAGACTCAGAGCTTGTAGGTAGCAGTCCAGCACATGAACACAGCTAGTGCCATTTGAGATGACAAAGTATCAGATCCCAGATCCCAGATCCCACATCAAGTGTGCCAGACCTGTGTGGATGTCTGGGATATCCCTACAGTACCTCCGATGGCACCTTGTACCTGCTTTTGTGCAACTGAATCCTGACACTACTCAGTATGATCAGAGGATTCATCTCACCCTAAAGCTGATACCTACACTTGGGTCAGTGATTACTTCTCTTGTGATTTCTGAGACATTTATACAGTTACACAACAGGATGTGACATGGGAGCTACAGAAGATGCATGCCCCTTCTGAAGCAGCAGCTGGAGACCAGGTGGGATACCCTACTCTGCCTAAAAGGGAACCCATTGGTTATAACATGAGCTCAGACAACCAGAGAACAGAGACAGACACATACACGTGCCTGAATAGGGATCTGAGAACCATTTCTTAAATTATCAGTGAAGAATGTCTCACACCATGTGTCTAAATCCTTTATGTATCAAGACAAAGAGTAGGATTCATTATAGAAYCATAGAATCATAGAATCATTAAGGTTGGAAAAGACCTCTAAGATCATCAAGTCCAACCGTCAACCCAACACCACCATGCCCACTAAACCATGTCCCTAAGCGCCTCATCTACACATCTTTTAAATACTTCCAGGGATGGKGACTCCACCTGGACCAGTCACCCATATTCCTTCCTGTAGTCAGTGCAGATATACCTGCTATAGTCAACCGAGTCTGCAGTGTAATTCGTCTCATCCTAAAGTAAATTGGTCAGATGAAACCAGTTCCTCAAAAGTTCTCCCATTTGTTTTAATTCAACATAAGGGGAACCCAGGCTGTCCAGTTCAGCTGAAGAGGTCTTCATTGCTATGGAAAAATTAGGAAAACTAATTCTGACTTATTTTTAGGTTGTAGGTTCCATTTACAAAATGGAAACCACATCCCCAGTAGAAACATATAATTTCACAAATGTCATAAACAATAGACCCACTTCCACATCTGTAGCTCTGTCACCATCCCCAGTCAGCAGAAAAGGTTGGAACACACAAGTTTTTACCCTCTTTTGGACTTTAAATCAAAAGTCTAATCTGAAATGAAATGCCTCCTGGGGTTAGCAGGGGCACAGCATTTCAGTTGCTGTGGACTGTGGTCCACAAAAGAGTGAAATAYCAGCAGCATGTGCAGATACTCAAATCCTGAAGGCCATCAGCTTCTCAACATGTGGGTAAAACAGAAGCAGTATTTAGCCCGTCTGCAGAGCAAGTCCTCAGTTTACAACTCTCAAGCAATAGCAGCAAAGTTTAAACGGCTCATTTGGGACAGTTTAAGGGCTTTCTGATCTGTTATACGGCAAGTGAAACCATAAGCAATATGCACCTCTCTTCTGTCATGGGTACTTCATATATTTTTCATGGTATTGATATAACCCTTCTCGGTCTCCAAGGAGAGCCCATAAGCCTTGATTTACTTTTCAGTGCCCTCCCTCTGTTTTAGGGAGCATAAGGAGTTAGGATGGCAGAGTGGTTTCCTGAGCTGCCCCACAGAGCTCTTCAGTGTAGTTGCTTAGAAAATCAAATGCTCCCCTATCTGTGCATGCCCTGACATGCTGACGCCTCCTTTTGGGTTATCTGCAGGTCATGGGAACCATAACGTATATTTAAAACCCAGCAGGTCTGCTGAAAAGCTCAGGGAAAGGAGTTAGCCAAGGGAAATTGTCACAGTCCCCTAATCTCCACTTACAATGTTGATTTGAGCTACTATTTCCATTGCTCCAGAAGTGCAATTGTCAGTGTGGTACCAGGTCATGGTATTTATATCACATGCCACACACTTCATGTGTCATGGAAACAGGCTACAACATCTACTCACCAGCCCTCCTTCCTTTTTTTTTTTTCTTCTTCTTCCCCCCTGCCCCTCCTTCTCCTTCTGGTTTCCCTCGAATCCTTTTAGCTCAGAACGGTTTTAAATAGAAACACCCTCAGCACAGCACGTTGCCTTGCCATGATAAACTGTTTCAGAGGTCGGAGAAGGAGCTTGCCAAATCAATGGCCATTTTTTGTAGGGAATGCTTCAGGCCAAAGCAGGACGCCTATGTCTGTGAGCAGACTGACCACATTTAATTTGGAAAATTCATTCTAGGAAGCATATGAGGCAGCACCACTGGGCAGGCACTAGTTGCAAGCCACAAGAGAAGGCTGTAGCCTCTCAGGTTGAGAGATTACGTACCCATGGCTACTTCCGTTAGCTCAGTACAACCAAAGCTCCACTGTGCTTGGTGGACAAGAGAAGCTATGCCCTGAGCTATAAAGCAAGAAATGAAGAACCAGGAGATTCACCAAGACAGGCAATGAGATCTTCTTAAAACCTAAATTTGTTACACAAAAAATAACTTTGCAACCATTTTAGCACACACTCTGGTCAATTAAGTATTGAATGAAGCAGAAATAACAGAGGGGATAGAAAGCTGATTGCAAAGTTGGCTTAAGATAAAGCATGGGGGGCGTTGTCTTTATAGTCCCCCCATCCCATTTACAGTGAACTTATCTGAATCAAAATAAAACTTTAAAACATAGTAATAATAAAAAAGCAAACCAAGAAAGTTTCAAAAAATACAAACATTTCAAAAAATTGCTCTTGAAAATTTTGAAACCTAGGTGGGCAAGCAGTGATGGAATAATTAATAGTACTAAGCTGCAAGCATTTAATTAGGTAACTACTCTCCCTAGTTTCTTGCTATACTGAAAGGGTCAGGTTCCTCCCAATAGTGCAGTAGAAAATGATGGCAAATTAGGTTAGTGTCTGAATCCTCCTCAGGAGCTTATAACTCATCATTAACTAGAAAAGGAGATTAAAAGCCTAGTTTTATAGACATTCATGTTAGAGAGGTGCCTAGAGCGAGGAAGACACTCACATGAATGTTTGCAATGACTGTACCTGCAAAGTGACATTTTCTTATTTTGCAACTTTCTTTTATTCAATTTTCCTGACTGGAAGAGAAAGAAGAGTAGAAATCACTATTCCTTTCAGATCATGCTGATTTGAACGATCTACATTTTCAGCAGTTGTTGTAAAACTTTTTGACTTCCACCGAGTTCTCTTTGAGTGCATTACTACATGACTATATATATAAATGTATATATTTTCCTGGCTTGATTAAAGCTGGAAAAAACCTGCTTGGGGAAAAAAAAATCACAGATCACCAGCAACCTTATTTCTGACCAAGAAAAAAAATGTTTTATTTAGTCATTTTAAATTTGGAGAGGGTATTGGATTTTGGTGAAATGTTCTAAATATTTCTTGCTTGGAGTGAGACTAAATACAGAAATAATTGCTGACATTGATGCAGAATAGTCCTGTCAGTATCCCTCTCTTAACAGAGAAGAGATACTACTTGAAATTCAATGAGATTTTGTTCCCATGAAATTTCCAACTTGGTTTTCCAGGCTCCTACAAATCCAGGTAGGCTTAATCAGGTGTCATGGCTCTGGGATGCTTGTTTTAAGTGAACCCGGGAGGTTTTGTTTGTGGATGCTATTGTATTGCATTGGGAAGTATACAAGATGATGATAAATGCATTCATGTTTTCTAATACTCAAGATGAATCCACTTGCTGCTTGCTGAAACCATGGAGGAGAAAGGGCCAAAATCACAGGTTCCTCTTTGCCATTCCCAACTCTGTGGACAGCAAGTGAAGACTGAAAGAATGGAAGATATCTCCCAGAGGTGCAAGATTGCTAATGGCCTGCTGAGACCTAAAATGGTCCCTGAGGCACAGAACTGGTCCCCAGTGGAGATATAAAAGGTGACATGGTATCCCCATCCCTGCTTACACCATGGTGGAAAGTCCACCAGGACTTTCCAAGTTGGTGAATTGGCCAGCAACTAAAACATCATGTTTTGTATTCAGATAAAGACAGTTAAAAAAATCCTTTGTCCATCTAAACATTTGGTTTGGCAAAGTTTGAAAATCTTTCTTTTTTTATTCCTCACGAGCAATTAGAAAGTTGCCTGCAATTGCAGGGAAGGGTGGAAGACTGCTCTTGAAAATGAAGTCATTAAGAATGTACATCAAACTGATATAACCGTTGTATATGTATGTACAAGCACAGAAGAGGGAGAAGGAGAAGCAGTCATAAGTAATAAAAATGAGGAAAAAAATCATACAGAAACTGTAAGGTGTTCTCACTTAAAGAATTTTGACATCTGTGGGTTTGTACAGACTTTATAATTATAAATGGTGGGAAAAAAAATAGGGATGCTTTTTTAAACATCAGTTCTCTGAGCCTGTTCGAGCCAGAATTTTGGCTCAATACCTTACAAAAATGACAAATATCTAAGAAAAAAAAAGAATCTTAAATTTCTCACTGTTAAGTGCTGCAAATTTGCCCATTCTCACAATGATTGTGCAAAAATCAGCTGTTAGCTGCAATTTTCTAATGCATTGTCTGCTAGCTAGGAAATGAAGTGACCGAGCTTCTAGTCTTGCTTCCACCAGTGACCTCTCCTGACAGCTGGAGAAGTTTGTATTAGTGCCATCTTCTTATTTCTTGCACATATACATGCATGCATGCATGTAGATGTATGTATGATTTCCGCCTCCCCATTTTTTATGGATCTTTTAGCTAAAACTTTTCATACCCCTGCTGTATGTTTTACTTATCTTTAAAACTATCCACTTTTTCTGGTGCCCAGCATGTTTTGTTAACCTCTCTCTAAGGATACTTCTTAGAAAGAATCATTATTTGTCCTGTGGTTGTATCCTGGCTTGGGACCTACCTCCTTCAAGGAGGTTAAAAATGCTAGGACCTTTTGCCAGGCAGAAAATACATGCAAGGGACAGATAAAATTTCATGTAGCAAAACATAAATAAACTTTCCCCTTTCTGCCTGAGCAAGAGCTACAACACATGGATTCATGTTCTCGCTGGGTTTTTGCTAGAGAAGGCAGTGAGAATGCGTGCATGTGTTTCTGTATGCTCCAGGAAAGCTTGGTTATGGATGATCTGCTATGAATATTTAGATGTTTATTGTCACTGTCTTTTCATTAGGTTTCTTCCTCTCTTTTCCACTCAATTCTCCTTTCCAACAGAAGAAAAAAAAAAAAAAAAGCAAGCCATAAGAATTAAAACTCCTCTTGTCTCCTGCTTTCATTCCCTTTTCTTGTTGTTCCTTTCATTTTGGAAACATCATAGTCACGACTGGGAGAGAATCAAAGCACTCTGGTTTTGTTAATTTTCACACAACAATGCAAAGGAGACCACAACGGTCTGAAGTGGAGGGAGGAGGAGAGGGATGGCAGGGGAAGTGATGGTGCTGTATAACTCTGCCCTGAGCTGTGAGATAGCATGGGAGGTATCAAAATAACCTGCAAGGTATTGAAAAACAGGGAATGAGAAAGGTAGGAAGGATTCAGGAAAGGCAAGAAGGGGAGTTTTCAGCTGGAAAAAAATCTGATCTTATTCTGTGGACTTGAGCTTTAGCTGGAGGCATCGTATCTGAACATCCTTTTTTCTTTCCTATGTAGTGCTCTATTTGCTTTGAAGTGAATCCCAAAAAGTACTTGCTCAGTAGGCTGAATACCATTGGAAATACTCAGTGAGGCAACAAATAGATCCACAAAGAGAGGGGGGAAAAAAAAAAGACAAAATACAAAGAGAAAATGTCCGAGCTATGTTTGGATTCACTTGGTTTATCTTCTTTCTCTTTCTGCTTCTGTGTTTTCCTTCTTTATGCCTGTTAGCTGTGGTCTATTTATATTCCAGACTTTGTATGATGTTACCATGCTTTGTGAGCTTTCTGTATTGTATTTTCTGAAGCAACTGAGTTCAAAGTGAAATAATTAAATTCCTGACATGCTTGACTGTGGGCTAGATTTGATATATCATGATACAGAAAGCATTCTCTCCTCCTCCCACTTGGTAGCAAGGAGATGGTAGGCTTCTACTGGTGCATTTTAAACCAGTTTCTGTGTTTTCCCAGTAAGAATAAAGACGCTTTGCTAGCCTTGAGCACAAGCAAATTGAAATGAAATGCCCTTGAATTGATGCTGCATGTCATGAACTGATCAGTTTGCCTCCAGTATTCTCATTATGGTCTTCCTTCTCTCTAGATAATACCTGTTCCTTGAATATCCTAAGATCGAGCTATGCAGTTTGGTGCTGTGAACCTTGAAGATGGCTAAGAGATAGAAAATTAAACAGAGGAAGAGATGCAGATATAAACAGACCATGGTCCCTAGCATAATGTCAGAAGCAGTTCTGGATTTACCAGAAGCAGCTTGCAGCCGTATATTTAATGATAGTCAAAGAGTAAGGAAGAATGAGAAATGGTCTGTGCCCTGGTCTCACTCTCCTGAAATTTGAAAAAATAAGAAAACAAGGAGAACATAAATAAAAATGCACCCTTTTTGAGAGTGGTTTTCTTTGACCCTAACTGGGGATAACCCAAATTTGCAATGCTCTGGGTGCAGATCTTGTACTAAAGCTTCCACGAAGCTGCAGCCAACTCTGCAATATCAGAGGTGCTGTTGGGTTTGGATAACGTAGATAACATCCAAGCAGCCTGGACATAAATGAAGTGGTCCAGAGACAGATCAGGTCTCTTGGCACTGATGATGTCCTTATGGTCCTGGGAGGGTCTGTCCATTCAGGAAAAGCATCATGGAAGGCAGTGTATGCCCAGAGCAGTCTTGTTCATAGTTTCCTGCATCTTTGAAATTTGGGAGGCAAATCCAGTGCAAATTCTTGTGCAGCAGTACCCTGGGCCAGATCAGGGAGCCAATCTGGGTCAACACTATTTTTTTGGGGGGGCTAGTTTCAGCCTCTTCTCTCATTCCACCTCGCAGATACACAAATGTTTGGGCTGGCAGAAGGGAGCGGGAGCAGCCATTGGTGAGGGGAGACAGAATTGCTTCTTTCTGCAGTAAAATGCCAACTTGCAGCAGATTACAGAGCATGTAAAGCTACATTCTGTGTTAAAAGGCCTTGCCAAAGCTGAGCTGGCCCRCTTAGGGCCAGTCAGGTGTCTCTGTAGCCAGGCTATGTTTTATTCACAAAAAATGTGGAGGCTTGAGTGTACACTTAAAACCTTTCTCCAAACATCCGGCATTAGAAAAGTATGTATGAGTCCTGACCACAGCGATTCAGCAAACCATATTTTCCACGAATGCATTTGATCGCAAATATGAGAAACGTATGGGGATCTGATGCTTCTATTTTCCTGGTAGGGGGGAAAAAAGCACAGAACGCATATATCAAATAATCAGAATAATGACAAAATAAATACAAAACAGCCAGTTGGCAAGCACAGTCATTCGAGAGATATTTCCAACTAATACTGTCCAGGACCACTAGCTTAATGTCGTGTATTAAAAAGAAACAACAACAAAAAAAAAGCACAAGCACTCGTGTGACCTACTGTGGTTGTCTTGCTGAAGAGAATGACTTCACATTTGCTTTGAATTATTCTGTGCATGGTCTGAAAGGTCATTTCTTTTTTTTTCCTCTTTTCCTCTTTTTTTTGCATTGTTATTCTATGTGTTTCATATTGTTTTATGTTTCTCTCTCAGAATGCTTAATCCTTCTCTGTATCCTCCAGTCCTATTACAGCATTACAGTAATGGGCTGCTGAATGCACCTCTTTTTGTTCAATTTATAGCTAGTCAACAAATGTTTCTTTCCCCACCATTTATGATAAAGCAGCATGTTCTGTAGCAGGGAATAATGGATGAAATCCAGTGTTATATGCCTCACAGCTGAAGGGGGCACACCCTGTCCGCAGAGGTTTTTACTCCTCAACAGCTCTTACATCTTCTCATTTAAATTTCATCTAAGAAGCAGTTAATAAAATGCAGTAACTTTTGTTATATGCTTTATATACATTAATAAAATTTCAGTATTATACAGCCTGAACAGCTGCTTGCAGACATTCACATAAAGATGCCATTAGCTGCAGCGTGCTGAATTTCAGACCCACAACTCTTTACATACTTGATTCCCTTAACTAAGGGAATGTTCCTACTAGCCTCTAGATTTTAAAGATGATGAGATTTGGGTACTTCATGGAACTGACTTAGTTTGTACCACTCAGGACAGATTGAGGCATAAATCACTGTTCTCAAGCTTTCCAGTCCCTTCCTCTGTTCACTGTGCCATGTGGCTTCCTTCCCAATTCCTTCCCAATTAGTCAAAGTGCTTAAGAACATAAGGATGGGAATAATTATCCTTTGTAGTCCACTGTCCTTCTTCCAATAGCGGACTGCAATAAACTATTTCAGGGAAAGTGTGTAAAAAATAAGGAAATCAGTGAGCTCATTTCTTTCAGATATCCAGTCAGGGCATGATGCCACGTGATACATTTCTACAGTCAATAGCAATATTTCTCCTGCTATTGGATGTCTTTCCTAAAACTATGCAACATCTTAACCCCAAGACAAAGACTTAATGCAAAAATCTGGGGTAAAACTCCAAGGTTACCTTCTGACAGTTTGCTGTGGTTTTATACTTCATAAATACAAAGGTGGGTGGTTGCGTGCAACTGTAATAGTCCCCTATTGTGACTTCTCTCAGAAAACATTTTCCAACCAGGGACAATAATCTGGACTGAAAATAACAAAAGGAGCTATTTATGGATTATGTTGATTTTTGAACTCTTGGTCCCATCTCAGTAAGCTGTATTAGGTGGGATTCAGCTCCAGATGCAGAAGTTTACATGTGGGTGTCTACCTATGTACTAGAAGCTCAGTTCAGTTGCTCAAAGATAAGTATCTAGTGCCATTTTGAATGCCAGCTCCAGAAGGGCACAGGACCTTGTGTCTTATCTACCAGCTCCAGACAGACATGCTATAGAATATTCAAATGACACTAGGCACCTAAGTTTAAGAAGGAAATCCTGACTTTAATGGTATCAGCAAACTTGGGGATCATAGGATCCACATGATTAATTTTGGTTAAGTACCKTGTTGAATCCAGATGTTGTTTCACCATGAAAGCCCAGCTTAGGAGTAACTGCTCAGCTGTCAAAGCTAGTTTTAAGAAACTGGTATCTGAAGTTAAAATATTCAACTGTTTTGAGGGTATTCTGTATGGGTTTTTTCTATGTTTGAATACAGGAAATATTGCTGCTCAGAACTTCTGATCTCCATCCTTTAGAAGCATAACATACTCTGTACTTACATACAGAGGTTTGGCTGGCACAGCTATTAAAACATTTTGTTACAGATCCAGGGGTGCTTGCTCTAGCCTTGCACAGGACTTGTTCCAAAGATTTCCCCAGCTAACTCAGCTATAAATGAATGGCTGACCCTTTGAATTGGGTAGTCAAAGGTGGCCAGAAACTCCCAGAGACATTGACTAGCATTGAGAACACTTCATATGCCTTCTCCCTGCTAACGCATCCTGGTAGCCAGACATGGGTGCTGGGATTTTGTCTAACTGCACAGGATGAAAGCCAAATCTCCAGTTACGCAGTGAAAACTAAACCATAGTAGGCCATGGTATAAGTTAAGAGAAAGAAGCAAGCCATCCTATTTCTTCTACCACATTCAAGATTTCAGTAGGCCCTTAGGGAGGTTGAAAAAAATGTGCTTTTGGGGAGGGCAATTTCTGAGAAATTTGATGCTATTAGAATCAAAGAATCATGGAAAAGCTGTTTGGAAGATACAACCAGAGGCCTCTTAGTTCAAACTCCCTGCTGGGGCAGGACTACAGCCAACCATAGATCAGGTCAGTCATGGCTTTGCCTAGCCATGGCTTGCAAACCTCCAAGGACATGTATGTCAGAGCTTCTCTGGATAGCCTGATCCACTGCTACACTACACTGAAATGATTTTATTCTTAATGTCCAGACTAAACCTCTCAAACCAAAACCATTGCCCCTTGTATCATGTAGCATGATTAAGAAGAGTTTTGATTTGTCATTTTTTTTTCTAGCTGCCACTCAAATAGCTGTAGGAAGCTATTTGCTTCCTTAGTCTCCACCCAACATGCAAGCCTAGCTCCATTGAGGTCTTTTCATAGGACATGTGCTGATGGYGGATTGGGAGCCCTGTAAGGCACCCCTCCAAATCCATCTTGAACTCTGTACCCAAAACTGAGTGCAGTACTACAGATGCAGCCTCGACAGCACTGAATACAGAATAATTGCTTCTTTTGGTAGACTGGGCATACACTTTCTGATGTGCTACATTATTATGTGGTTTACCTTATTTACAGTGGGAGTGAACTGGTGGCACTCAGATTTATTCCTACTTCATGTTCAACTTGGCACTCATGATTATTCCCAGGTCCTTCTTCTCCAGGCTAATATTTAGCCTGTCACTTTCCAGTCTATAACCATGCATGGCAGTAATTTAGTTTGACATTTCCAAAATCAGAAATGTTTCTAATTGAATATAAAGCTAGACTCTGAGATTGCTTTTATTTCTCTCTCTTTCTTACAACACCAGGGAGCTCAGTCACTTTTTGGCCCTCCAGGCCCCCACGGATTTCACTGTGGAAAGTCAATACTCACAAGGAATAGTTGCTACATAAAAATGTGAACTAGGTTAGTATGTCTAACTCCTGCTGAGAATCCCTCTGCATCTTTTTTGCCTTGCAACAGCATTTAAGAAAAAAAAAAAAAAAAAAAAAAAAAAAGAGTCTTCTTCCTTCCCAAATGCCTCAGTCTTTTATGACAGAAGTCTTGCTTAAGTGTTTTTGAAAATTTGATCCCAGATTCATATAAACCTGAGATCAGCCCTGAAGTAATTCCAAGGCAGAGGGAAGGAAGAAATAATAGGACTTTGCTGTTCAGAAGGATGGGGGTGGGAGAAGAGGACAATTAAATGGGAATTATTTTGCTCTGTGGTTAGTCACAGGGGACTGATCTGATTACGTAACCTAACTTAAATGTTGACCTTTATGTTGTCAGTGTAAAAACCAAACATATTAAACATGGCCTTGGGTTCCTGTACAAGATACAACAAACTGAGGAAGAGAGAGAGGGTGATTGAATATTCTGGGGCCAAAGGAAAGACCTGATTGATAGATGAGGCTCTGGGGAGGGCAGTGTTAAGATTTCCTGTCTTTTCTGAAGACCTCAGTGTTTCTACCTGAAAAAAAAAAAAAGGGGGGGGGACATTACTCATATATGTGTGGTTGATGCATACAAGTTTCTCTTTTCCCTATTTTGTGTTTTGAAAGGGGGGGGGAAAATCCCCTTCAGTTTTTTATTAGGCATCTTGCCAGATTTCTGTCATCGCCAGGAAAATGGTTCCTTCAGCAGACACATCTGGGCAACTTCACGCCCATTCCTGATGTAAGCTGTCAAATCCTGTCCCAGATAGCAAGGAGAATGGTTCACCATTCCTAGAGGAAAAAGAGTAAGGTTTACTTTTACTTAATTGGAAAGTGGGTGTATTAGAAGAACAGGTAATTTCTTAGAGACAACACCTTCAACTGCCCGTCTACTTGTAAGCATTGGTCTCTCTTCCTTATTGTCCCACCTCCTATCCCAACTCCCTTTTCCTGTTTTGTTTGTTCTGTGCCTGGAATCACGTAAAAATATATATATAAAAAAACTTTACAGATTTCTTGAACTCTCTACATAATTAAAAGTTCTGTGTCTAGATTGAGAAGCAAGGAGACACGCACATCTATAAGTATATACTATATAACGTGTATGCATATGTATACAAACATATGTGTGTTGTATATATACAAACACACTGTGGTGTATAGCTTAATAATATGCATGCAAAGTGTATGTAAACTGTGCTTGTGTAGCTATAAGAGATGAGACACAATGACTATGAGTGTGCACGTGCAGGCATTGGTTTATTTACAGATAGCTCCAGCCTGCTTGAAGAAGGGTTGTCTCCTAATTGCATGGCCTCTGGCCAGGGCCAGGAGATTTAATACAACACAGATGGCCCCTGTCTGCCTCTTCACTCCACGGAAAGCGATCCATCTCAGCCCACCAGCCCTCCTTCCCGTCCCTGCCTTCCCCTGACCATGAGATACAGGAGTCACAACCCCTCTTGGTCCTTGCTCTTCCCCTCTGGCTCCCTGTGTGGAGGGTCAGGAGGAGCTCTCACCATGTGCTTGGCCAGGCATGCTGCGAGGCAGCAGAGGGGTCCCTTCATCTCTCCCCTCCTGCTCAGTGTGTGTCCAGAACTTGCTGTGAGCTATGTCCCATCAGCTAAATGTTTGGCAAGGCTTGCTTTGAGCAGCACTGTAGGCCATAATTGAAAATGCATGTTGCTTTATAATCCCTTTTATTGGCATTTACTTTCCCCATGGAATAGCAGGATAGTAACAATATACAGTGTATTACTATTACACGGCAAAATGGATTTCCACTTACCATTAATTTTTTCTGTCTTGTTTTTAAAGAAAAGCAAAGAAATTACCAGCATGTTTAAAATGTATATTGAAACAATATATTTCACCTTTGTAACCAAACTACCCAAAGTGCACACACTCTGCTTTCAAATGGCTAGCATTAAGTACCAGATCTCTATGAAAAATCCTGTTGACAAGGGCCATATCTCCAGCTGCTGCAAACTAGCAAAGCTCTGTTGAAGTCAGTAAAGCCATAGCAGCTTATGCCAGTTAAAGATTTGGCCTTTGGACTTTCCTTTGTTGGTTCCAGAGTGATTAACAGGAAAAGAAGRGAGATCTCCACAGGCCTGAAATGGCCCCTGTACGTATAAGCACTGCACCTGTGATCCTTCCCATCGCAACATCAGGCAAAGACACACAAATACACAGCAGACATCTGGCTATCATAGATCCAGAAGCAGTCTCTTGGCCAAATCAGAGAGCAGAACCATAAGATAGTTTTTTGGAAGGACCTATGGAGATCATCTGATCTGGTCCCTGACTCAAAATCTGGCCAACTAAGATCAGGGTGCTCAGGGATGTGCTCAGTTAGTTAGGTTTTGAATGAGATTAGATATTCTCTCTGTGTAATCTGTTCCTTACACGGTTAAAACTGAAGTGGCTTCATTGTCTTGATCTGCATCCGCTGAGCAACCAATCCCCCTGGCTCCTGCAGCTTCCTTTGCATTTACAAATGAGAGTTGCCCTGGATTTTGTGATTGGAGTGGCAATAGTGATGGAGATACAACACAGGGCTGTAGCTGAGGAAGGCAGCTTCCAGGAGAGCTCTACCAAGCAGCATCTACACAGTGGTGTGGAGTTACAGCCTTCTGCAAAACTGTTATAAGCAGGCTTAGTTAAGGAAGATGCATGAACCAGCGTTGACTATTGCCCCATGCATCCTAAATGAGACCCAATAGATCTGACTGTGATAATTTTCAACAACTGAAGATCCTATCCCAGTTAATTTAGTAGAAAGATGGTAACCATTGTTCTCAGATTTCACCTCACAGATTGCAGTTTTGTTGTGCTAATTAACACCAAACAGAAGCTGACCTATTGCCTTCAGTAAGGACACATCAACCTATAACAGATGAGGAATCCACCTATTTCAGCAGCTTTGGGCTGAAAAGAAAAATTAGCACTGGCTTCTCTGACCCTAACATCTCTTCCTGATGCTGTCAAAGACACCGCTGTTTATAATGTATTCTTTTTTTTTTTTTTTTTTTAATTGGAAGGTGTTAAATAATTCAGATGACAACCATTCTGTAACTTCTCCAGGCTCTTCCCTTAAAATTGCTCAGCATCTGAATAATAGCTTTGTCTCACAGCATTCTTCTGAGTGATGAATATTGTAGTTTGGCTTGGTACCTACATTTTTATGAAGGCCATCCAGCTTTTCCCATGTCACAAACCATAGCAGATGTCTTCCTCAGACCTTTCTTCTGAGGAGGAGGGAAAGTGAGCTGGAGGAGATGGTTCAGGCAAAAAGGTGCTAACCTCTTGGAAGAAGTTAGCAAAATTGATTATTCACACAGATAGTGTGGACATTATATATCCCTTCTCATAGCATACGGTAGCATAAATCACATGTAGGAATGGCATCAATATTCTGTAAAAATAACTGTGTGTCTTGTGCATTGAAAGCACAGAACATGTCAAAAAGTTTTGGAAGTGTTTTGTGGAGAAGATCTAGCAATCATTCCTTGGAGATGCACTTGAAATTCAGTATGAATGACTTTCTGATGGGGCACTTAGTAGAAAGCTTTGGAGGTATACACATGCTGAAATCCACAGTCAGCTGAAGGCAGTGTACGTGAAGTTGTACACCCTGTCTCTTCTCTTGGGTTAGCATGTTCTGTCCACCTTTTTCCCTCCCTATCTCCTAGGCACAGTCAGGGGTACCAGAAAAAGCACAGGTTTTAGCTGCATTTAGCTTTTTCTGCACCACACAGCTGTGAAACACTCCGCATACCTAGGAAATGGGTGCTCTTAATCTGAAYAGTCCAAAGCAGCAGTTTTTCAATGGCATGAATCTTCAATTTCTCCTAGTCCTTTGCAATAAGAGTACATCTCCCTGGGTTATGTGTAACCCTGCCCATAGGAACCCTTATGATGGGTCTGACCCTGGTACGTGACCTGGACAGGTCTGTGTCCCTGCCACCCCATTGATCTCTCTTATCCACTTGAATTATAAGCAATTTGGTAAAAGTGGTTGATTCGTGACAGTGACTGGGGCTGTAAGTGCTTTAGTGCTGTTCTTGGGGAAAATGAGGATTCCTCACTGAGGGAATGAGGTTGCTGCAGGCAGGAATGGGAAAAGTCTTCCAGGATCCTTCTGAAGCAGATGGAAAAGGCTCCAAATTCTTCCCATGGGCAGCCTGTGCCCTCACTTTATTGAAACATATCTGGAAGCAAAGATGTACCAAACTTACTCAAATCTGCATCAGGTTTGAAGAACTGACTGTRCATTTCTTGAATACAAGCAAGGGACAAACAGGCATGGTAGATGCTTGTTCTCTCCTTTTCACTCACCTGAAAAGCTCTCTTGACGAAACCTAAGGGAGGAAATGAGCCACTGACTTTCATGAGTTGCAGGTTTTTATTTTTCCCTCAAACTCAGAGCAAGAAAAGAAACCTTGGAAAGACCACATCTGTGTGCCATGATTATCCAGTGTGTCTTACCTCAGGCTGAGCCCAAAGGATTAACTGAGCCCTAGATAATGTGGAAGAAGCTTCCTGACAAAATCCATGCTGAGACTTCCTCCTCACATCATTTTAAGAACTGTTGCTTCCTTATGCATTAAATTGAGGCAAGCCATTGGGGACAGTTTGAAAGCCCACTGAAGCCTGTGGGAGTTTTTGCATGGGTCTTTGGATTGGACCATAGTCGTTTCCTGGACAGAGCTTTGTCATGAAGCACTAGACTGGGAATTAACATGCATTTTTGAAGTGTTTCAGAATATCGCCAATAAAAAAGACACATCACAGCAGCCTTTCAGATAAGCTATACCACTGAATCCCTGGCTGATGGAGCTCCTAAAAGCCCTTCTTGAATATTTCTTAGCGGTCATAACTGGGTCTATTGCCCTTGTAAGTTATTTTCCCCATCACCATTACAGTGCACTTGGGGTCCATAAAGCCATATTGCAATAAAAAATGTATGTAGTACTATGGAAAAATAGAATAACAAAAATATTCCCAGAAAACCTAGGACATAAAAAATACAGGAGGAAGAAAAGAATTCTACCACTGAAAAAGAAAAGAAGTTTGAAATGAGAGGCAAGTGAGTTTAAAAAACCATTATATGAAAAGAGTTTCTTAAACTTGAATATTAGCTATATCGGTAATATGGATGGACAAGTGGATGGATAGATGAATAGGTCATCCTCTAGTGCTTAGGATATGAACTGGAACTTCCAAATCAGAGAACTTAGTAAATCTTCCATCATGCAATTTGTTGTCAGTGTGCAGGTCTCAATAAGCAGTTCCTAGCAATGGAAAACACAATTCAACAGAGAATAACTCTACATCCAGAATTCTGAGCACAAAGGACATAAATCACTGCTGGGAGGCAAAAAACCTAAAAATGGTATCAAAAGCCATCAAAATGGTACACAAAAATAATAATATTCTGATTCCTTCTTCTAAGGTACAAGAGGGGGTGAGAAGTTTAATTCTTCCTCTCTCAGACTCAGAGATTTCAAAGAAGCAAAATAATTTTGTGCTGTTAATAATCTTGTCCAGTAGTTTCCAGCTATTGAGGAAGCCTCTTAGGAAGCTTTGCTTCACCATCCCATCACTAAATTCCTGTATACTACTTTTTTTTTTTTTTTTTGCAAATATTTGCTTTCTTTGAGTGTCACTTGACATTGGAGGCGGATGAGAAAACTTCCAAAGAAAGTGAATGGAGATTTTCCTATGTTTGGGATGGTTTGTATAAATGGCTTTTTAAGTTAAAGGAAGTTACAGAGACAGCATATGATGTAAGGGAGAAATAATTTCTGAAGCTAGCCRACAAAATATAAAGTAGGACAATTTTAACTTTAGCTGACAAGTATCTGAGGCTAGAGCTGAGATCTTTTGGACAAGCTGAGGTCTTCTGAAGTCTTTTGAATGACAGTGGAGGATGCTTTTGCATGCACTAATCAAGATTTAGTGCCTGTATACTGTTTTCCTAAAATTTGCAAATAAGGAAGTCTGACAGTTAATCAGAGACCAAAGTTCTGTAGGAGACAGTGGGAGACAGTTCATGGAAGATTTATTATTGCTTTTTCATACAGACCTTTAAGGGTAGAATTATTTCATATTTTTACGAAGCTATGATCTTCCTTGCTAAATAAGGTTCATTTCAGGAAAAAAGAGTTGGGGTGTATGCATATGTGTCATACCAAAGGACTTCAATACACCCTTAAGGACATTATTAGAAAGTTTAAGTGGTATACAAGGCCTTGGGTGGAAAAGTCTCAATTAAGATATCTCTAAGTTTGCTATCTAGTATAAGACAATGATTTATTTAGGTTCCTACATGGTTAATGGAAAAAGATAAGCACCTTGAAATCATGGGTTTCATCTCCCCCTTCTTAACTACCTAGCTCAGGATAGGATGATATCTTCTCGAAAGGTCTTGATCCTCTTCAGTGACTCTAGCCTATACAAGTACCAAAGTCTACCCTTAGACAACAAGATCCAGATTAAGTGAATCCAATCCTTTGTTCAGCTTGTCTTTACTTTGGTGCTTTTCACCTGTGGATAACCTCTTGTTGATTCTGATCTAGCCACCTTAGTAAGCACTTAAATTCACTTTCGGTATCTGAAAAATTGAGGTTTTGGCTCAATTACTGCTGAAAAACTCTGAGGGTGGTAGATACCAGCATAATAGAGGGAGGCAATGAGAAGGGTCTTTCATTTAAAAAAAAAGTTTATTACCATCTCTTCGTTTGCAGATCAAAGCAAACCCAATGTTCCTTCAGTGTCCAAAAATCACAGACATTTCAATTTCAGCACAAGGGAGACGTTACCAGACACTATAAATCAAGAACCTGGGCTGCAGGGTAACGTCACGCGTCCAACCGTGCAGAATGTACGTCAGTGCGGCGGGTAACGGAGCGAGGCAGSCCGGCCGACGGAGTCCATGTGCCTTGTAAATATTATTACTACATAGCATGGAGCCTCAGCGGGCGTAAAGCTTTAAGTCAGACTTGCAGTTTGTTTTCATAATTTGCAAGCCCATCGCCTTTACGCAGGAATGTGTTTTTCAGCATGTGTGTGTGTGGCGGTGGACGGCCCCAGATAACTGTCAAGAGTGTCACCACGAAATACTTTGGAGGCCAGGTCATGGAATTGAGTAGGTTAGTGAAGCTGTTGTGCAAAGTCAGGGATTTGAGTGATTCTAAAGACAAATCATAGCACAGGTACTCTGGCCTTTTCCCGAAGTGGTTTACTAATGCCTTCTGGCTGTGTGTAAATCTGATTGTGGTGTGGCTGGTAACTGACAGGGAGACGATACCTGACTGATTCTGCTGCCCTTGTTGGTATCCAGTTGCATCTAGAAGTGGCTGGGCTTCCCCCTGCCCCCGTTTGAATGATACTTTGCTGGAAAATAATGCATTGCCCCCCCAAAAAAACCCAACCAACCAACCAACCAACCAAAAAAAGACAAAAACCTCTTAATGGTATTGTACCTATTTTGCAGTGCAATATTTCAGCAGACATAATGCTCTCATCAAAATGAGAAGACCCTGGAATAAGTGACAGTCTTGGAGAACTCAGTGGTGGCCAAAGAATGCTTTAAAGCTGGATCTCTCTCATAGTTCAGGAAAATAACTAACCACTTTGGTTGCTCCCTCTCAAGTTTCTTGAGAAGAAAACAAAAAACTTCTAACAGACTTCAAGTGTTGTCTCCCTATTAAAAAATAAATAACATTTTTTGTATTCTCAGAGGTTTCTCTGGGAATGGGAAAAATGTTTCTAACCTGAGTATGTAGAAATTGGACTTAGACTTAGCCTACACTGTAGAAAAACGAATAATTGCTGATGGACACTAAATTGGAAGAACAGTGATTTTCAAGTCTACATGACAGGTTTTGACTAGTCAGGGCAGCAAAGGACAGCTGTCTATTCCTAATCAATGCAGATATGGATTCTGCTTCAATTTGTAACAAGCTAGGCGATTATTTAATTTATATTACAATGAGTTCCTCCAACTAGACATTATCTTTAGGGAGGGATCCCTGTACCCCTAGTTGTAGGCTCATTATCCTACCATTCATATAGCATGATCCAGTTTAATTTATGGTGAAGATAACTGCAAATTTTAACCAGCATAGTTTACGTAGAATCTGAGCCAAGGCTGGTAGGAAAACCTGTGTGTGCCAGAGAAGTCTTCTCTTTATATAGCCTTTGTCATAAACATTTGTGAGTAGAGTAACACTCTTTCAAGTCTTTTTTTTTTTTTTTTGCAATGGACACTTTTGGACCAGAGGATTTTTAGGAGGCACATATTTCATACTAATGAGCTCCAGGCCAGATCACCTAAAATTTTTGAAAGTTCTCAGGTGGTTTCATCCTGAAGTGGTGAACAGCTAATCACATCAAAGTTTTTACTGTTAGGAGCCAATTGGTAAGAACTATTCAAAAGATTTCACTCTTGCTGAATCTGAACTCAGATCATATCCTTGTTTTAGCCTCCAATGGCAAAAGCAAATTCTTTGATCATAATTCAGTTAAAAATGACTCCAAATGTATTTGAATCAACTGCTGTTTCATCCAGTTATGGGTATAAAGCCTGGTTCTGACTTACACTAAGACATCTTTCTGCAAAGAAAGGAAGCCTACGAGCAGCACAGTTATCACATTCAGATTAGGATTAAGTCTGAAAATCCCTAAACTGAAAAGCTGAAAGGTCATGAATGTCTTGAGCTGTCATTTGGGCTCATCAGTGTCACTGTGACATGGATAGCTTCATGTGATTTTTTTCTCCCCAAGAGGTTGAGTTTGGAGAATATACAAATTTACTAGATGCTTGCCTGTCTTACTGTTGAAATTAATTTATGTTACAGGACACAAAGATGTCTGAACTGAGATTTGAAGCCACTATGCAAAACAGAAACACACAGCTAATCTCAGTGCTTGCAGGTTACAAAAATAGGGCAAACCACAGGTGAAACTGCTAATTTTTTTCATCATTTCAAAACTTTAGCACCGAGGGACTAATTCAAAGCCTGCCAAATGGAAAGCAATGGAAAGCTTTGTATTGAGGTCAGTGGGTTTTAGATCAAGCCTTAGAAGCAGCTGACAGCTGCAATGACCCCCCGGTGAACTTCATGCTCTGGTTGAAACATCCACACTTGCCATGATTGCCTGCCCATTGCATCGTGTCTTTGCTCAGCCTTGGTTCTCCTACACTGAATTCTTGTTGCCAGCAGGTCAGGCAGAGAAGTGTGTGGTTTTCCAATTGCTATCGGCTGCTGCCCAGTCATCAGTTTAACCTTTTGAGAGCCCTGCCCTGCGCTGCAAAATTCATAGCCGCTGAATCACACCCATGACCTCAGCTCCTACGCCAAAAACATAATGACTGTGGAATTCCTCTGCCTAGGGAAGGCAATAGTGGACTCTCCATAGTTTTTGTCCCCTGTAACTGGGGAGCACTAGGGCTGTCATTCCACCTGATGGACAGTCTCAGCAAAGGAAACAGTGAGGTGTCTGCTCTTCTCCCAAATACCAATCATACTATTCTGCATGTAGAGGCAACTTCCCATTTTCTGATCTCAAAGAGCTATGAAAATATTTATTAATCAAATTAAAAAAATTATACTTTCATATACACTAATACTTGTTTCTATATATCATAATAACAACTGTTGCTAAACAATAGCTGTTTAGCAATCCAACTACTCCATTAGTCAAAAATATAAACAATAACTGCTAGAAAGCAAGAGTTATCTGCCCAATAGACAGTGAGTGTCTAAGGGAGACACGGGTACTAAATCTTGCAAGTTGTTTAGCTCTCTTACTTCCCTTTCTCTTCTAATATTAGCTGTTTCTCATGACAATCTACATTCCTTATAGACTAGTGACAATATGTATTCATTTATACTCCTGATTATTTGGAAGAAACTACTTGCAAACATTACAGCATTTATTCTAAGTATGCAAGCACTAAAGTAGACACTGAGTACAGTAAGAATGACTGCAGTATGAGGACCTGGCCAAAGCCCATTGTAGTGAAAGTAAGGAATCCCATCGTCTTCAGTGATCTGGAGAAGCCATCAACGCTTCAATATATTCTTCTGAGGTTGCCCTAAATTGCCTCAACTCGCAGTTATCTTGTCTGAACTTGCTGCTGGTCCAAAGCTATACACACTGTCTTGTTATTGTGAAAAAGAGACCTTCCAGGAAAGTATCTGCAGATGGTTTGTTTTCCCCTCCTTATGTACTTCATTTATAACCTCCAGAAAGAAGATGAAGGTGCTCATAAGTCAAGGAACAAACTTCGTTGGGATTAATGCTGTAGGACTTTTAATACTAAAGCCTTGAGGGCAACCTTAAAACTCACCTTAACTACCATTGCCATTCAACCCTTTAAGCCAGGGAAGAACTTCGTCCAGAAATAGATGTAAGTTCCCTTCTTTAATAGACTGAACATTTGCATCATTGACCCAGGCGTCAGGATAAAAACTGAAACGGCAAGGAAAAAAAATATATCCCAGGAGGATATGGAATTATTTGTGTGACAGTTATGATAACTAAAAACTAACCTTAAATGCAGAAGGAGAGTACTTTTTGTGAACAACACTGTAAACCCATGGTCAGAAATATGAGCTTGTTGGTCCTGCCTTGAGTGGAAGATACCCTTTGTAGGTCTCTTCCAACCTGTACCATGCTATGAGTAACCACAGGCTTTCTGTATGTTTGCAACTCATTTGTTCAGCTGTCCATACTCAAGTTCCCTGTTGGTGAAGTGGAAGAGATGTTTATCTCCTTACTGAAGGGCAAACCTCTAAGAGTTCTCAGGAGGTAATTTTAAGAAAGGGATACTGAGAACACTCCTTTAATTGAACTGTTCCAGAGAACCTTCCTTTTGATTTATTCTTGGCATCATCCACCTAGATGGAAGAACGTTTTAAAATTAGACCAGTTTTAGGCTTTAAGGATTGTTGACCTGAATAATCTCAACATAAAGGTTGCCCTCATGCTCAGACATGCCCTGTTAAGGACATTGTGTTTTCGTGACATCTGAGCTGCCTCTAAAATACCTGCAGTGTCTACATGGACCATTTTGATCTGACACAAAGCCTACAGCAGATTTGTACTTTACTAGAGAGGCAGCTAGAAGGGAGGTGAAGCCCCAGCGAGACTTCATGTGGTACTAGACTTAGTGATCCAAGCTGAGCCCCACATCTCTGTGTGACCTGTTTATCTAACTATCACCTCCTTCACTCATAGTCCTTAGAAATCTGATGCTGTTTTAGTACTAGGCATTTAATGTTGAAATATTTTAGTGTACCCTGTAGGTCCTCCAGCTTCACTTCAGAAAGATGCAGGTCTCCCAGAGCTCCTGCGTCATGTTTGTGAGATGTCTTGGTTACTCCATAGTCTCCACCCCATATGTGTATTTGGAGAAGGACATCTTGCCTGTAGACAGTTTAGTTGCTGCGGTCTGAGGACAGAATTCAGGTCATCAGCTGGTAGATGTCTATTTTAGGGTCATCTGTATTACTCTTCAGGATCCACCTGGCTGCACTGAGTAGTTCTCCAATGACTATACTGGGAACTTGCACAGCTGGCTCACATGAACACACCAGCACTGGAGACAGCTGGTGTTAGGGCTCTGAACCAGTGTCTAAATTCCACCCTAGCCATTCCCAATTCATTTCACCTCCCTCTCTGACAGCTCTGCTTCACACTTGACATCTATATCTAGCCAATAAATACTAAAACAGATCAGCCAAATTGCTGTCTGGATGTGCCTGTCTCTTTTTATTGACTAAAAAGAAGCCCAGAAAACTAGTCTAGGCTTAAAATTTTACTTTTAGTGGGTTAACATTAGCTGAAATGAGATCCCACCTTAAATACACGGGGATGTTATGAGCATTAGTTCATATTTTATCAATAATAATCTGTAGCTTAACTCTAGGGAAAATTTAAACAGAGGAGGTTAGAGATTTATAGATATCTAGGTGAAGGGTTATAAATGCATATGTGTGTGTGTAGGCTGTGGGTGTGCATACTTTAATATATATGTATGTGCACATATTTATCTATACCTGTATATTTATGTAGGCAAAGAAGAATGAATACTTTCCATATAGTGCATTCAATGAAATGAGCAGATTTTAGAGCCAGAGGGATTTGTTATGACCATCTAGTCTGGTGTTAAATACAAGATCAGATGTAGATACACAGGAACATAAGCAAAAATATTGTCCATTTCACCATTTCTGTCTTCTGTGGAGCAATGCTGGCTCCCCAGCTTGATCTGTAGTGATGACGCCTGTGCAGTTGCAGACAGCAAGGAGGGGAGGGATGTGATAAATGAGGAATTGAGAGGTGGGGAGCTTTGGCTCCTCACACTTGCAGTGAGTCACCCAGCATGGAAGAGCCATTGCGCTCGCAGTGTAGAGGCAGGAAGCCTTCCATAAAAATATGAGCAGCGGTAGAGTCTGCCTGGGATCAGCCCAGGACTTTAGGCTGCTGCTGTTTTCTTTGGTGTTTCTCATGTGTATGCATGCTCTGTCGTTGCTGGATGGCTACGAATATGTGCCAGATGTGTTGCATGTACTTCTTGCAGCAAATTGAACCTTTTGCAGCCTGGTATTTCTCGTTATTCAAACATATTTTTTCTATGTCCTACCTATAAGTAGTCCCACAACCTAAATAAAGCTTGTTGAAGGTCAATCTAGTGTTGAAAACATCTCTGAAGGAGAACCAAGGTCTACCACAGCGACCTTGAGAGAGTCAGGCAGCTTTAGGAATCTAGCAGTTCAAAGAGGTGCTGGGAAGGATTATCAAAAGCAGGTACTTTGGCTTCATTCACCCATGGCTGCTGAGACACTTTCCCAAACCCAGACCTTAATCTCTCTGATCCCCGGTTCATCTCATCTGTAAAACAGGATAAAACTAACGCTGCCTTTCCCTATTTAAAATACAAGGTGATCAAAGCAGTAGCTGTCTCTTACATGTCTGTGCGCGTTTGTCTGCATGGAGTCATATGTGTGCATGTGTGAGTGTTTGTGACGTGCTCTGCGTATATATCTTTATAAAGCAATATGTGTGGGGCCCTTTTGGGAGCAACACCTATTACAAACAAGCATGACTTAGCTGACTTTTTAAATCTTCCTGTCTTATGTATGAAGCACTGGGACATCTGCTCAGCCTTCCAGCACCTTGGGAAGATCAATATATGTATTTTAGATGATTTCTAGGTGGCAAAAAGAGGTGTGTTGAACACATATATGTTCATAACTGCCTAGAGGCAAGCAGTGAAGGTAATCTGGGGAGCTGTGATTCCTGTCGCAGGGACAGCAGCTTCTCCTCAGGACTGTTGGGATGGAGAGTGACAAGCTGAGGACACATCAGGTCACCTCAATCTCCCCCGGTGAAGCCAGCATGGCTCCACACTGGGTCCATAGGGGCCAGTATCAGAGCCCCTGGCAGAAGCGGATGGGCGGCTTGATCCTGGTGTCAAGAGCAGGGAGTGAAAACACGCCGTTCGCCACCTGCCTGGGATCCATGGTGCCAGGCACGGAGCCGACTGTCGCAGCACATCCCTCCACGCTGACAGCATCCTCARGACTTGGCTTTCACCCTCCTGCCTGTAAGGTTTGGCATTACGTATCACCTGCCAAAAGATGGAGTGGAAGGCCTTGCCGCCTCTGGAAAAACACTCAGCGAGCGAAGGTGCTTGGGACAGGGTGTTCCTGCCATCAGTAGCTCCTGGGCAGATTGTGAATCCTCTCCGACTGCAGTGTARGTGTTGCCTTGCTGAGGGAAGGGTAGAAAGACTAGGCAATTTCAACCTAAAATCTCAGAGCCTGACCCACTTTCAAAACTGCAGATTACAACTGAGTAGGTAGAGACTTTGCTGGTAGTCTTCCTTTTTTTTTTTTTTCCATGGAAAATAATGTTAGAGTTTCATTTTTAAAAAACAATAAGGAAAAAGGAAAAAGAAAAGCTTGGAAAGCTTTAAAAATGGAAAACTGCACATTATTATTATTCTGTTATAGAAAAAAAATGTAGAATAAACCCCTTTTTGTTACCAGTAGAAAAATGTCACAATAAATGCCAAGAAGTACCATAAATTGAAGACAGCAGGAAGGAAGGGTGCCAGCAAGCAAGCTGCGACAAGTGATGAAGTGATTGCACAGTGAAGAAGTTGTTTCAGAGTTTCGTGGAACTGCAGGTCAGCGGTGGTGGTTCAATGCTCAAGTGCCTCTCCTTGGATAAGATCGGCTGTCACATTTCATCAAATACCCTGTACTAAACCCAAAGCATTTCAGCTATCAGGGCTGAGATTCATGCRCCTTAATTGTCCACACACAAACAACCATTCATCAGCAGAATCAGCCTCTGGAAGTGTCTGCTTTCCCCTCCTGACTGCTGGGAGAGCTGCAGATGACTATAATCCTCATTCAAACACTTCAGTTTGGTGCCCAAGATAGATGAGATGAATCTGGGCTCAGAAAACTTAAGGACAAACACAGCCAARGAACAAGAAACCAAGAAAATCAAGGTGGGAATAACTGATGTAAGAGGGATGTGGCTCAGCAAGGAATGTCCAGGAGTTCTTTGCAAGGGCACCATCATCCAGATCTCAGAGGAAAGAAACACCCTTTYCCCACTCTTGCTTCTCTCCTTCCCATGTACCAGTTAACCTGTGGAAAAGTTCTCCTAGTCCCAAATCAGGCTACAAATGAGCAAGACATCCAAAGCTGGTGATACGCATACAAGCTGCACAGTTAAAAGTTAATTTGACATAGTGAACCCCATAGTACTCATTTTTTTCCTGGGAAACAAAAGAAAACAGGAATAAGAAAAAGGCAATATTTACACTTCTGGTTTATTCTAGACCAGAATACATATGCTCTCCTCTTTTCATAAAATCCAATATTTCAGCGACTGTTTTGTTCATACCGGTTAGCAGGTGGGTGCATGATTATGCTGGTAATTTAGCCTAATCCAGACGAAAGGGGTTTGAGGCCGAACAAAGCAGAAAATAAAAGTGTCGACCAGGAAACAAAGAGCGAGTGTGAGTGGAAAGACATCTCAGTGGGAAATAGAGGAAAGTGTGGTTAGACATAATGCAATACCCTGTCGAACCGTGGTCTGTCAGACTCTGAGAACTTCAAGTACTCGGATGTTAGTGAGCCTTGTGCCTTGTTGGGTTCTAGGGCACACGCTCTTATCCATTAGCATTCAAAATAAAGTCATAATTTTTGGCTCATTTGCATGGAAAAAAACTTTCATGATCCTACAGCTGTTCTCACCCCAGTATTTGTAATTTTATTACTCAAATATCAACTTTTGTTCACTGTCCAAGTGCAATGAAAACATAATATTTAAATATAAGCCCCATTTACCTTTCAAGTATTTTTCCTGTCCAAAAAATTCCTAGTAATTTGTGTCTAATTCAGGCCCTGAACTCATTATTCATCTCTTCTGTGTGCCTATTCATATTAATAGGTGCTAATTCTACCCTTGTGACATCATCACTGTTCCTAAGGCAACGGACTGTGATGTCAGAAACACAAGACAATAGCCTCTGGTTATGAATAAGCAAGTGGGGAAAATGAGTAATGAATTAATTGAAAGGCTCGTAGACTGTAGCAAAATATCTCAGGATCCAAACTTCCCACAAATGTTTTAACATGCATTACCAGCTTAATTTCCAACAGATTAGGTATTGGCTGGGTGCACTGGGTGTGGGCCATTTGTGCGTGTGTGTGTTGGATTCTTGATGGATAATGTTATGTTAGGTGAATAGTATTTAGTCATGCTGTGCTCTAATGGCTGTCATCTCATGAGTTTTAGAGTATTTAATTTCATAACTGAATATAACATCCTCTTATCCAAGTCTGGGACAAGGATATCAGCATAACTTTGTTAAAAAAAAAAAAAAAAAAAAAAAAAAAAAAAAAAAAAAAAAAAAAAGAAAAGAAAAAAGGAAAAAGTCAGAAAGATCTACCTGGTTATCTAGTCCAATGTCCCTGGTAATGTAAATGGTGTGTTATACTGTATATGTTGAATATAAGTTGCTTTCCTTGAGAGAAAATTTTACCATGGGCCAACTAGCAGGGAAGGTGTTTTTTTCTCCCTGCTCTCCATGTAGATTACTAGCTGAATTTTCCTTCTTCTTCCTTTCTTTTGCTTAATTTTAATTAACCCCATGCATTGATTTTAGCACTTAGTACTTCACCAGATAATTCCCTGTGCAATCTTTGCTTCTTTTTCGCTAAACACGATGGACTAGATCCACAAAATTATTCAGGATCCTAGCTGAAATTTTAAGATTGTAAGTTTAAAATGTAGGTTCCTGATACACAACCTTTCCTCCCTATCTTGTATTCCTTAACTCACACCATCTCCACTGCATCTACCTCTATGTCCTTACCTGTAGAGCCTAGCTTGAAGGGCTCCCAGTCACTATTTTCAGGTGCAGAYATTTGTGAGGTCTCTGTCACCTGAAACAGAGCCCAAGGTATTGCGAAGGAAGGATAGCTCCATCTCTAGGGCCAGATTGCTGTGCACGCTTTGAAAAATTGCCTGCAAAATGAAACCCTTGACTTTCCCTCCCAGGCTTTGTTTTCCACAGGAGAATGACCTTCACAGCACTGTCTACATGGCAAGGTCTTGAAATAGATGCAAAGAAACCCTAGGCAGCAAATGAAACATCAGCTCATGGTTCCTTGGGACATCTGTTTTAAAAAAAACCCAGAAACTCCCAACTTGACTGCCAACAAGCTAAGTTTTACAATACTTAGACATGCCAGAAAAAGGTTCGAAGGTCTGTCTGAATCCAGATGGCCTACTGGGCTAGTATGGTTAAAGCATGCCAGTTTCTGTAGCCAACAGCACAGAAGGGAGTGATTTGGCTAGCATTATGGCCATCTGCCTCTAACTCCTCAGCCCAAATGACCGGATACCCACTGCAGCTGAATCAACAGTGCAAGTGCACAGCAAAGCTCAAATTTACAATGCTGGATCTGTATCAAGATGCTTCAAAATGATGATCTGGGCTAGGAAGTCAAAGATAGATGGGCCAGATGCCGGTGAGATCCCTGAAGTGCTCTACAGATAGTTGCCTTCCCTGTGTGTCTCTCTACGCACCTACTGGGAATATTTTTTGATACTGTTTACAGCAATTCTCTGTTGATATGTGCATTCACGCTCAAAACAAATTAAAAAAAACCAAAACAAAAACAACAAACCAACAAAGAAACACCAAAACCCGAAGCAAAATTCAGTGTAAAGTGGAAACTGAGTCCAAGCTTGAAAAGCAATGTTAGGATGTTAACAGTGATTCAAGATGTTATTCTTGTGGTATGTTTCTTGGTTTGCTTTGGTTTGATATGCTTTTATTTGGTTATTCTGGAAGATCTAGATATGTAATTCATCCCAGCCTAGAGTAAGATACCAGATACAGTTAGGTTAGGAGGCATATGAAGATAGAGATACAAGGTGGAATTTTGTACATCTGAAATAAGCACTCCACTCATCCTCTGTGGTCCCTTGAGGCCTTGAGATCAGTTAGAGAAGCCCAGAGCTCATTAATTGTTCTGTAAAACCAATTCTTCTGCTTTTATGATGGAAGAGTATGGAGTGGCTAGCTTCTCTGGGGACATTTACACTYCTGAAGTTTAAAGTTAGGGAGAAAAAAACCCAACCTTATCTGAAAAACTTTATCACACTTTTGAAAAGTAATTACTAGAGGGGTGAGACAGATTGTTCAGCCACCCTGTGGTTATTTCTGAGATTTTTTTAAATGTCCCCAAATCTGGCCAAAATAATCTTGAAGCAACTTATTTCAATAAGAATGTATGTGTAGGCATACCAGCTCAGACCAAAAAGCTCTTTAAGAAGAGACCCATAGGAGATGCCTAAAAATAAATATAAGAAAAGGGTAATTTCCTTCACATATTCTCTTTGATCTTCTGTGGGAATGGCTAAGGGAATTTCACGAGAACCAGGGCTGCTGACTTTGGACATCTTCAGTTTCAAATGTCAAAATATTTGTCCAGAAACTTTTTAATGTTTTAAGAATTCACTTTCCATTCTCAAAATCTGTCAAAAGTAACAGTGGAGAGTTACTTTTTAGGGATTTTTGCCTTTTAGGAGAAAAACTATTTGGATGCGCTTTCCTAGTCAGTTCTAAGAATTACGAGGGAAAAAATCTATTTAAATACACAGCAGAACTTCAAGTTTCTAAATTGATCAGAGTACAGTTTCAACAGATTTAAAACACTGAAGTAAGAACATGGAGTGGCTACCCATACAGCCCATGTATTAACCCTGTTTAACATATTATTTGCCATTATCGTCACTTTCAATTTTGGCGTTGTTTAATAACGCCAAAAGTAGGCAATATCAGCAAMAACTCAGAAAGTTGTGTGGTGCATGTAATACAGCTGAAAAACTTTAGAGAAACAAAATTTCGAGATGATTCCTGTATATATAAGTCTCAGCTAAAAGTCTCACTATGTGCGTTTGGAAATTAAGATCAGAATTTGCATTGACTTCTTGTCTGATGGATGACCCAGCAATAAGGATGGTGGAGATCAGACTTCATTACGGCATTTCTTCTACTGGGACATTCTGTGAGTGTTGTAGTAAAGCTAGCAACCATGGCAATGCAACTGCTGATTATTTTAGGTGAAACTACTGCTCCTTCTGTATTTCAAAAAAAAACATACTCCAAAGAAAGGTGAGGGGATGGAGTCCATTGCTAATATTATAAAATGAAGGAAGCAAAGCTGGCGCACAGCTCTTCCAGGCTCTGTCTTGCATTTATTCCTCAAAGCAAAAACGAAAAGCAAAGGAATTGTGTATTTCTTCAATTATGCAAGGGCATGTCTCCGTGGTAGCTGGAGTCACTTGGATTTCATGTAATGATTTGAGTGGACATCAAATGACGGTCTGCTTGAGTTCCAGGACATTTGCGTGCAGCCAAGCTGTGCTGGTGGGACAGGCGCTTTGTAGGTAGGACATGACGTACACCCCCGTATAATAATTTCTGCCGATGCTGTGTTGGATCCAAAGACCAAAGGGAGTTGCAGTACTTTATCAATTTTCTCATGTGAGGTCTGCTTAGAAAAGAGATTAGGAAGCCCTGTTCTGGGGGGAAATTGGTCTTTGACTGTCTTTTTGTTTTTTGTGGTTTTCACTCAGACCTTTAAGCCTGGAGGGAGCAATGCATAGCTCTTTTTAAATAATCCACTTGTATATTTTGTTCCATGAATGCTGATTTTATTTTTCGGAATTACACGCTTACATTGCTATGTTTCGGGTGCCGCAAAATACCATTAAAAAGGAGGGTTTTGCTGAGTTTTTTTTTCTTTTTCTTTTTTTTTTTTTTTAAACGTAAGACTGTGGTGGGTCTCTGAGGTTCATATTTGGCTCTAAGAGATCCATCCCAGTCAGCTCTAATGGATCCAGCTATTTTGGCCAATGGTTACCCTTCTGCTAATTCACTTGTGGAAAAAAAAAGAAAAAAAGAAAAAAAAAAAAAGAAGTAAAAACGTCGTATGGTAGTTCTAAAGGCCTCCCATCCATTGAATTCATCACACACATACACACTGAGAATGGAATCCATCCATCCTTCAGTATCATGAGTTTGGGTTAAAGAGCTGCATGGATGGGAAAGTTTTATAATCACATTCCCTGGACTGAAATTATGTGGTAAAGATCAGGTTAACCTGGGTATAGCTGGCTGCCAGAAAACACAGAAAATGCCTTAGGAAGCCAACCTTTCTGCTCTGCCTGAGCTTTAAAACACAGTATATGTGTGCATGTGTCTATTTATGCAACGAGAGAGAGACACACACATACACACATATATACGCCTCATTTAAATGGAGACATACATGCACACACACTTACACCAAAATTCATCCCTAGTGGTAATTTCATTGGCGTCAACATACTGATATACGGGACAAACTCAGATGTTTATCTTAATGAACAGATGAAACCTGTCACTTAATATTTGCAGTAAAAAAGACTCTTTTTTTTTTTACGTAAGTATTTCACATTGGATAAAATGTGGACTAAARTTTTAAAGAAGTGGATACTCACACCAGCAAAACTTTGGTTCCTGTCTTAGCTGACGCAGCTGCCGAGATTTCCTGTTGTCAACAAATGTGTTGAGCTTATACTGGGATGATTCAGAGCAGGAGCCTGGGTAGGTGCTGTGAATCGTCTTTCCTCTTGCGTGCTCTCTTTCTCTCCCTATGCATTAATTGTAGAAGAAGACTAGTCAATGAAAATCTAATTGCTGAGTATCCAAATTGTGGAAGGTGTCTGATCATATCAAATGAGCAACCAGCTCTAGTAAAAAACAGCAACCCTGATGTCATGAACAATTTCAGTATTGGCATCTTATTACCACTTTAGAGTGTTGAAAGCTAATTCCCTTTTTCTAAAGAGCTTTTTCCTAATACCTTTTCTACTAAAATTCTCATGCCCATTTTTTAATTTTTTCCTTTTCTTAAAACTAGTATCACTTTCTTTTTTTCTTTGCTACTGAAAACCATTTTTTTAACTGCCTAGAAGGTAGATTTTAAGTAAACCAAAAGATTTTATAGCTTCAGAAATTATTTTGAATAGAAAGTACTTTATGGTTGGGGTTTTTTTGCCTAAAAACTGTAATATTTTTATGTTAGTATAAGAAAAGAAAGCTTCATAGTGATTACATCCTTTCACTGAATTTGGCATTTTTTGAGTTAATAATATTATTTTTGGTAAAAAGGAAAATATTAAATTAAGATAATATAAAAAATCATTAGCAGTATACTATAAAGCAGTAACTCCCCACATTAAAGAGCACAGATCACCAGTAATTCATACAGACCATTGTGGTGGTCCACAAAATAAACATTTTGGAAGCAAAGCAGTAGGGGATCCTAATAGTTGTATGAAAAATGGTCCAACAGAAGTTTTCTCTGCTGTTCAAGTCTTCATCAAATGGAAAAATTAAATGACCTACTGCTTTGTGGCATGGCTATATGCAGTATTGAGAAATCTGTACTTGCTAAGAGAGTACCAATATCTATGCAGCTGCCTCAGAGCAAACTTCTTCATGGGACAAATCTCTGGGAACTTTCTGAGACTACCGTAGGGGTTTTTCAGCCTGTTCCGAGCTGCAAATTTCAGYGGTTACTTCAGAACTAGCTAGTTTCAAATTAGAACATACAGTGATCAAGAACTTGCARTGGACTTTGGTTTTGGCCTTATAGTCTTTGAATCACCTGTGTTCACCAGACATACCTAGTTCAGTTATGTGCTCTACATAAAGACTGTATGTAGTCTATAGACTAATCCATGCATTAAGCAGAAGGAATTCAGAGATGAGCAGTGGCTGTCAGATTATGCAGAAACACTTAAAAACCTAAAGATGTTACACAGAGTGATAGCAAGAAATTGAGAGAAATAATAGCCTGAAAATCCAGGAAGAGTGTGGAACATGAAAGASTGTGAGCAGTTATTTAGTGTTATTCGTAAGGGGATGATTTAAATTAACGGGATGAGAAATGGAAAATTCGGATGGAAGATTGTAAGACCTCTAAACACGAGAGCCTTAAGAGAAGTTTTTAGAAAGACTAGAGTATCATCTGGGATCCTGAAAGCTAGACTGGATGCTAAAGCTGCATGCTTACTGGTGAACTGAAGAAGGTCAGAGGGCCCTAAGAGCAAGTGTCACAGCAGAGTTCACATTCATACAGTGGGATTCACTTTCTCCCAAGATCAGGTTGACATAATCCATCCTGATGACAGAGAATCTAAAGGCCTGGCAGCCTAAACTGATCTCTGCATCCCACATTAGGTGATGCAAAAGTGAGGGCTTAAGTCTTGCCAGTGGACAAAAGTGGATTAACCCTTTTTGTTTTGAAGCTATTTCAGATGTGCTCAAAAATAACTGCTGTAGTCCACTACAATCACCCTCCTGGATCGCGACACTGTCTGTATTTCAGCTCATGGATCAGGGTGCTCCCTTGGAGACAAGGCGGGGTGTTATCAGCAAGTCAATGCAGGGACATTTATCTCTGCACTGTCACTCACTGCAGAGCTAGTTATCTCTGAACGGGCTGATACCGCCTCTTCTCACCCAGAGAGAGAGGTGATAGTGGTGCTATCTCTGAGGCTTTACACCCAGCTCTGGCCTCAGTTAACATCCTCTCTTTGATAGGAGAGGAGAAGGAAGGGCCATGGTGGAGCACAGGCTCTGGTGCCAGATATAGTCAGCGAGGGAGGTCGGGATGAAGGGGAAGCTGTACGGCAAGATCATCTGGGTGGTTCTCACAGGAAGGGTTGCTTATTATATCTATGATGTATTTTACTCTCAAATGAAGATATCCATAGCCAGAGGCTGTTTGTTCCCCCAGTGGAGAATCTCAAAGTGAGATGCCACAGAGGTGGGCAGAGCAGCTGAGCTTGCTGGCACTGCTGAGCAGATGGCTGAATGTATCTGTTAAATGCTCATAGATATAGCAACATGGATGGGGAAGAGTCAGGGGCAAAGACAGGTCTCCCTGTGAGGTGCYTGAGAAGCACAAGTCACTAAGACAACCGATGAGGAACAGAGAGCTGACGAAATGGAATGAGTCGGGAATACACAAGTATTTACCAGCTTTCTTTGATAAAGTTGCCACGCCAAGTCCTTTAACTGCTGTCACTCATTTGTCCTCAGAAATGGAAGAGAAGGAGGTAGCTCCTAAACTGGCTATTAAGATCTTTGCCTGGTGGGTAGATAGATGCACCGGGAGCTCTAAATACACTCTCCAATACTGCTTTCTCCACCCYGGGTGGTGAAATGAGCAAACTGCTTGCCCACTGTTTCTGCCAGGCCCACAAAATACATGGTTCTTGGGTTGCAGATAGCCTTCACAGGCTTCGAGTCAGCACACCTTCTACTCTCACTTGCCCAATCAATGTGCATAGGTCTCATATGAGTAATGCACATACATCTCTTGGTAATTTAGGTGGCAAGATGGACTGCAAGTCTTCTCCTGGAAAGAGGCAAGGGAGCAGGAGAGGAAATCAGGCATCTGGGGCAAAGGATATTGTCAAAGAAGGGACAAAGCATGGACTACCTGATATTGATAAAGTTGACAACTTTTATGACCCACCTGCATAGTTCACATCTGGTTTGCACCTGCAACACCAAGAATAGGCTGTCGGTCAATCTGTTTGTGTGGCTTATTTAACTTGCCCTTGCACCAGGATCCCCAGGAGGAGTCTGGAGAGCACTATCTCCTTTAGTGTGGTCAAATAACATCACGTCTCCTCAGTTCTCCCAGTGCAAATGTGAGAACCTAGATAATTCTTCCTGGCTGGGTCACAAATGTTTAGTATGCAGACAGAAGCATAATCCACCGGCTCCATAGCTGCCTCCCTCCACCTCCCCTCGTTTCCTGTACTAAATCCACAGGAGCTGTGAACCTATGACAGAGGCAGGAAGATTTCTTGCTACCTATCGYGAGCTGTAGGAAGCTCATAGTACCCAATGGAAACCATGATTCTAGCCAAAACAACATCCATCACATAAGTAAGAGTTGGAAAATGCATAAGAGATTTATATTTATTATTCTAGTAAATCTTCCTCCTCCTCTCAATGTCTTCTGGTGTGCAGTAACATACAATGCACCACTGCRCATTATGTACTTAATAAGATCCTTATTTCTCCATCTTTCAATTCTTTTATTTATCGCCATGACCCAGACAAGGTGGTATCTGAGAAAAGCTGACACAGGCACATATGTAGCCAAGGGCCAAATCCAGAACTGGTGCAAACCTGTTTTATTCCACTGTAGTCAACAGAGCTATGTCAATATTCATTGCTTGTAATCCAGTCCCTCAAGTCAAAGCTATACGGCTGGTTTGTTTCCTTTAATATATAGGATAGACAGTTAGCAACTACTAAAATGTTAACTCCTATTTTTCTGATTTAAATTGCCCTATTGAATTGTCTAGCATGAGACAATAAGTAAGATTTTCCAGTGTAACTAACGACTTGAAGAACCTCTATATTTTTTTCTTTCCCAAGACCCAACTTCGGAGATTAAAAGAACAATGATTTTCCTGATCTTCTGAAAAGTCAACAACCTTAAAATGTCTGAAGCTGGCTGGTTGGAATCACTATTTGTAATTTTTTAAGTCACTGTATGTTTCTGTTGTCCAAGGAAATCTCCAAAATCCACAGGAGTAAGCAGGATAAGAGACAGAGTGAAGAGAACTTAAAAAAGCAAGAACACTATATTGTTCTTAGCTGAAAATAGATTCAGAAATTAAATGCAAAATAACATAATGCGATTTTCTTTCAGCTGGGTAGAGGTTCTGAAGAAAAAATGAGAAGTGAAAATAGGGAGAAGAAAGAGAGAAAGAGTCAGAGAGAGACCAAACTAGAAAAAGAAGAGGAGATTTTGTGTGTGTATGTGTGTGTGCATGCAAAACTTTTCCACTAGAGGAGAGCTGTGTTGGTCTGGAATTCCAGTCCAAAGGAACGCTCCCATAAATTAACTCATTTTTGTTTTTTCAAACATCAGTTAGCCTCACCACAAGGTCTCGGTGCTGTGCCATTTCCAAACCACTTTGGGACTGTCAAACATAAATCATGGGGTGTGGAAGCAGTGGAGGCAGAGAGTTATGATCTGGGCACAAGGTGCAAATTGCTTAGAGTTAGCGCCAGATTTTTTTTTTTTCTCTTTTTTTTTTTTTTTT
>JAYKAV010000755.1:1026340-1064172 GCA_035582835.1 Phoebastria nigripes
TTTTTTTTTTTTTTTTTAATTATTACTGTAAGCAGGGAGAATTAACAAGAAGCAATTAGGGTAGTGTTTACTATAAAAAAGACTTCTATTGGAGTGCTGCTCCCAGGATGACATCCATAGTAAACTCTTACCCTGCTGAGGGATTATTTTCCTCTCTTTTCTGTCTTACTTCCCTCCCCTTCCCTGTTTTATGTTTCTTTAGCAGTGATGGTGGTCTCAGTCTCACAAAGAGATCCAGCAATTGGAAGGATACTAAATGAAAATTGCTTTTTAATAGCAATTACTGCTTCCTTGAACACATAACTCCAGTAATCTATGACACATTGGCTCTGATGCTCACAGATGACTACAGGTGATTTTTTTTGTGGAGGCAAAGAGAGATATAGAACTTGATTATCAGGAGAGTGCTCCGCATAATCAGAAATTTAGGCTTCTTCTACTTGCCTACCATTGGACAGCTCAAACCAAAGCAAATAAAAAAAGAAAAGTAATTGTCAAAAATACCTGACTCTGTGTGTGCTCTTTTTCTCTCTCCAGTGATGATGTTGGATAACCATGGGGAGAAGTAAACAGACCTCTTTGGACATCAGAGATATATTGTCTAAACTGGATTTCAGTAAAGCTTCCTCGAATCATCTATTCCTGTAAATTTCTTCTTCAAAATAGTCTTGGGAGATGACTGCATTTGCATGTTAGGAAGTTCTTACAACTGCATTATTCTCTCCTGCTACTCCATGATCTGGTTTCAGTCACTCTACTACTTGCTTTGGAGTAAAGAAAGAAAAAAATACACTGTTTCTGTCTCATTTCAGGACTCTTGACATAAGTAAGCCTGGAAACCAAGCATGGAGATTCATCTTCCAATGACTGAAGCTTAGACTCTAGTCTTGCCAATTTTCTCACCAAAACAAGCTTCTTAGTTGCTGATGGATCTTCTGGCCAGTTTCACAGAAGAGAGGATGTTCAAGGAAATATGTCTAAGGTCAACAGACAATGTGCTATAACTTTTTGTAGCTTCCTTCCTTCATAAACCCACCTACAGTTTTATTTCCCTCTCACGTGTTTATTTTAAAACCACATCTTCTAATACTCTTAAGTCTGTGGAGTGGGAATTTCTTTTCTTATGTGTCTTATTCCCTCCTTCGGGGGTAAGGACCTTGACTTTGTTTAGAAGAAGAGTATCTGCATGACCAAAAGCTGAACTGGTTCCTTGTTTGGCTCCAGAACTACCCTATAGATAACGGCACAGATTTGTTCTCACACTGAGTCCAGAGGAGCCCAAGTGCTAGAGTGCAGAGATGAAGAAAGGCATGGACAAAGTGGACATCAGTTTGGCATGGGTTTTCATTTCACGCTTCTCAGTAACACCCTGTGTAAAGTTTTCCAAGGAGTCCATTTGTAAATCTGTAAGTTGTAGTCAACAGCTGCCTCATTTGTATTCCCTGGGGAAGGGTTTTTTGCACATCTTGTACTATCCAGGCCATGTAAAACACAGTCATTCCTGAAAATAGTTGACCCCTTTTTGCAAAATCATGATTAGGTCATTCACATTTTCTTTTCAGCTAAGTACTCTAAACCCACTGTTCCCTTCCAAAACTTCTGCCCTAGACCTTCCAGTGTTTTTATCTTGAGGGATCTGAGACAGCTTYAATTAAACCTTTCTACATGACTTTTTTTTTTTTTCATTTTTCACTATCACATTTCTTTCAGAGTTGAATATTGCATCCAAACTGAAATAAGATATATCCTGCATTTAGATGTGTTTGAATTAAACATTGCCTGGCATGTGTTTTATGCTTGTGTCATAAACACTGCTGCACTGCAGCCTTGCCCTCAGCTGTCTTCAGTTAGAAGTGAGTGACTTGATTTCTGCCCAGACCTCTCTTGTCCTGGGGAAAAGGGGAGAATGTGGGGGAGGAGACATGAAGAGCTGGTTATCCTCTCTCCAACCATTCCCCCTTCTTTCCTTTGCAGCATCTACTGTCATAATCCAGAGACAGAAGATCTTGGATGCTTGAGAAACCAGCCAATGAGATTTTTATGTGCAAAGGAATTGTAGGCAGCCAATACATTGTATGATAACCTTCAGGTGGCAGCATAAACTACAATGGATAAACTTCAGCAGGTCAACTGATGGCACATTGGGAGGCTGAGTGACAGAGAGAAAAAATATATAAGCAGAAGCAAGCTTTGGCTGTCAAGGAAACACAGTCCGTTTGAACGGTGCTGTTGTAAAAAGAGTTGTTGTTGGAGGGGGGGAGTTCTTCTCCTAATAAAAGGTAATCTAATAAAACCTGCCAGCTTGTTTGCTTTCACACTTGAGCGTCCCATGTTGAGAAACGTATCAAGTTGAACCTGTATTGAGCAAAGCATAAACAGCATTCTTCAGGAAAAAGTTCAGCTGGTTTAAGAGCACTTGGAGGTCTCAAAAGGAAAATATAAGGAGGGATTTGCATATAGCAGATGGAATGTTGGATTTTTCATAACAACATTAAAAGTCTCAGTTAGAGAGGGTCTGAGCCATGAAATTCAGATCCAGACTATCCATATCTACAAATTCATATGAGCTTTGAGCTGTGTGTTTTACTTGGTCCCTTACAGAGACATAGGATCCCACATAAAAATAAAACACATTTTACTTTGAATCTCCTGTTCCCCTGGGGAAAGCACTGGTGTTCAGCATTAGAAGTGCATGAGCTGGGGTCATGAAAATTCATCCCTTGTGTTCTGTGCCAATATGATGAGGATATCTTTGCAACTGCTATCACAGAAGACCTATGAAAAAGGGAAAACGGGACAGGATCTACTCTTCCTAGGTCATTCCTAATAGAGACTTGTCTGACTCACTGTCAGGCATCACCCATGATGGAAGATCCTCAGCTGCCTGGACACTTCTCAAGCAATCTAGTGCAGTGCTTCCCCCTGTTTATCAGCCTGCTCATGCATTCTCGGATTCTCTTTGCCATTTTTGCCACAGGCAAATGAAGTTGGCTCTCACTTAATTACGATCCACTGTAACACCCAGAAACTACTCTGCAGAAATGCTATGTAACCGCCATCTGAACCTCTCATGTTTTGTACAGATGCTTACCCCCACCTATCCACACTACCTTGTATTGGTCCTTATTGAATAAGATCCTATTTATTTTTGAATAAATTACCAGATTATGACAATTTTGTGTTGATCCGTCCTTACTTAGTATTATGTAAAATCTTAACTAATGTACTTTCTCTTCCACTCTGAATCGTTAACAATGATGATGATTCATCACAGCTCATTATTCATTGTCAGAATTTTTCCTTGCAGAACCCACTTAATATATATTTCCATTTGTACCTATTTTGTTAGTATGTTTTCCAGCAATTTTTGCCTCTAACCCATGGTAGTTTAATCTATACTATGTTTGCCTAGTTTATTTCTGAGAATGTCATATGAGACAGTGTTAAAAGCTCTAATAAAATCCATGTATGTATTGGCAGCTACTGCTCCTCCTGTAGCTACAAACTCGTTACTGTCTATAGTAAGACATTAGAATGGTTTGACATGTCAGCTTTTACTTCTTTTTGACTTCTTTTTCTTCTTGGTCTTTCTGACTTTATCTTGCTGGGAGTCTGGGCTCTGTTTGCACATCCACAGAAACTTGGTCTGAATTCCCCTTGCTGTGCAATGTTTGTGTTTGAAACAAATAAAGATCCCATGATTTAGCCAGTTTTCTTCCTCTTTACACATCTTAACTTTCTTCTTCAATAGTACAATTTGCTTTATAGTCTTGTCTGTTTATTTATGGAATGGTAAGCTTTCTTTTACTCTTTTACTCCTTTACCCTTTTACTTTTTGGGTCCATAGACCACCTCCAAGAAGATTTTATTAGCAGATTTCCTGAGTGTCTTCACAGGTACTTTTATAAAAATCACTGTTCACATTACACTACTCTCAAACAACTTTGAGATAAGAACTGAAATAATGGAGAGAAAACTTCAGATCCAGGAATGTTATTGTCATCTGATCTTTTGAAAGCCTTGCCATTCATTAATAATCTATTATACTAGGTAGTGGGAAAAGGCATTGACAAGCTGAGAACACATTTTCATGCCAGCTTGGAAGAAAAATAAGCTACTTCAAGAAAAGAAAATATAACAAAAAATGATGATCAGAGAGATGGAGACAGAGAAAAGAGAAAATAATGGATCCTAGAATAACCAAGTGATAAAGACACTCCCAAGAATAGGAGCTTAGGTTTAAATCCTTGATCTGCCTGAATGAATCTGGAGAAGATTCTCCAGTCCTCCAGGTTATTTCTCCAACTGCTGAACTGAAGAAAGGTCTTTTTTATTTTTTTTAATTCCAGTTGCTCCTGTTGGAACTTTTCCACTTTGTGTGAGTAATTACAGACGTTAATGGAACCACAGGGCATAAGGATGCGTTTTGGTGGTCAGTACTTTGTCTCATGACGGGAGTGGGGACATGAATTGAATCCAGGTCTTTGCTCTCCCTGATGCAGCTGAAGAAGAATTTGAGCATGTATCTCCCATAGGCAACTCAATTTTCAGTTAATAAATACTTCAAACAAAACACTTTCCTTATCTACATGGTCTTTTAAAAAAATTACTTGCCCTGGTCCCCCCAAAAAAACATCCCAGTGAAATTTTAATTGATGCTGATCTGTTGCTTTTTTATTTTTAGAAAAATATTTTTTTCAAGGAATTAACATCTTCTCAAACCAACCAACCAACCAAACAAAAAGATGTGAGGGTACCTTTAAACCCTCTGGGTTTTAAATCCAGATCTGTTTAAGGGTGATAGAAGTTTTTTTTATTGCACCATTCTTCTATCTTGTCTACTGGCATAGAAAACTCTTCTGGGGAAGGAAAATATCTTTCCTATGCATTGCTGAATTCCCAGCCTCTATGTTTGATCTTAAGGATTAATTTTTTTCATACAGAAAAGCTTATAATGAAAGCATGCAGAGTATTACCCAGTCATAGATTTTGCTTATTAATTTCAACTTTTTTTTTTTTCAGTTCTCTCTGACAAGTCCCTTCTCCTCCTGACAAATGGTCTTAATGTCAAATCAATTGAATCTTTTTCTTATTTTTTTCTTTCTTTTTTTTTTTTTTTTTAAATGTTGCAATCCCATCATACAGATTTTAACAACTGAATTTTCAAGCCCTGGAAACAATAAGTGTTTATTATGGGAAGGCTGACCCTATGCTCAGCCCTGCAGGGAAAACGGCTGTTCTATAATAAACAAATTCATCACTGGGGCTCATGTCTCAGCGTGATATTTGTTCCTTCGCTGCTTTTACATGTGTTTGTAGAAACGTCACACAGTTTTTGGTGTTTACTTTCTAAACAGCTGGCATGCTGTCTTCTTCAGGATCCAACTCAGTATCACAAATTTCCAGTTGCAGTAATGATGAGCTGGGAGGGCATTAATTGCCTTCAATTTCACCTTCCAATGATTAATTACTGATGTGGTCAGACCAGGTGTCAGAGCTGAAGGGACACCTGCCCTCTCTCAGCAGTTTGCTATTTCAAATATTAGACTCTCCATCTCGTGAATAGGGTCTTGTGTGCTCCTCTCGCTTCTTGCATGACTGATGGTCATGTAAATAACAGTGGTCCTGAAACAGACCTTATTGTTGACTCTTGGGAAAAACGGCTGCAGTCAGGTCATCAGACTTCGTGATGTAAGACCTGTGAAAGAGAGCAAGGGAGAAAGAGAGAAAATGAGAGAAAGACAAAGAGAGAGGAAAAGAGAAAAAGACGAGCTTTTTTTAAAGAGAGAGAGAAAGAGAAAGAAAGATTAAATAGTTCCTGGAGCAGCAACTTTACTTTACTTTCTTGTGACTGAGGTGTTCTGTCAAGTAAGGCAAAGACTGCTGATTTACAGCTCGGTGATACTCTTTTTCTTCTCTTCTTCTCCAGAGACTACAGATACAATTTTCCTATGGAGTCCATTCTCCTTGATTTCTTCTCAAACCCTGGTTCTCCAAGAACTCACAGTCCCGGATCTTTTTTGAACTAAAGAAACCACATGTCATCCTGTAAAGCTTGCTTTCTTTTTCATGCTAATATTTTGTAAGCAGTTGATTGACAGGAGACTATATATATATATGTAGCCATGGATGTCAGCTGGGATTTTCAAAAGAAGTATTGTATCTAATTGACATTGGATATAGGTGGGGTTTAGGCACATGCTCTGCTAGGATTAGTTGGGAAATCTCACTATAATTCTGCAGGCTCAGTGGACGGGATTTTCAAGAACCTATGGAAGTTAGACAACCAAAAGAAAGAGCTGAGAACCCATCTCTCTTACCTCTTCCAAAAATCCCAGAACCATTTCTTCATGACTCTTTGCAAATTGAATTGACTTTCCCCGTGTCTGCTGAATTATGGAATTGTAGAAATGTTGGTTGTAAGGTACGACTGGAGGTCTCTAGTCCAAACTTCTTCAACTCTTCAACTCTGCCATTTTAGGCATGCAGGGTTCGTTATTTGGCCTTTACTTGCCTCTTCATAGGACTGGGTCTTTCCTATGTCCCATGTCATACCTATCCACTCAGATGAAATGTGATGGATCAAGGTACCTTGAATCTCTACAAGACTAGTGCATCAAATAAGGCACTGGATACCTACATTGAGGTAACTGAATCCTACTCTTGATCTCTACTAGTTATAAAGAAAAATCTGGACACCCAGTATGCATTGACTCCTACTTGCTAACACCTAAATGTATGCATCTTAAATAATGCACTACTTGACCTAAATTCTATGAACAGCATTAAAAGATCTGTGATATCATGCAGTAAAAGACCTAAAGTCAGCTGATTATGCAATATTGTTGAAAAAGTATGGATGACCTGGATTCAGAGATAACTATTTTTCACATAAAATAGTTGCTAAATAGTTCTTTGATGTAAAATTACTTCTCAAGCTAGAAGGAATAAAATAATGAAAAATAGATGTTTCTCTATTTTAAATAAAAATAAAATACCTGAATGCTGCCAGAAAAGCTAGAGTTTTGACTAGAAGTTTTCCTGATATCTCTTTCAATCTGAATTATTCTATGATCCTAGGATTTTGGTAAAAAACAAACAAACAAACAAACAAACAAACAAAACCAAAACCCAAAAAAACAAACCAAAAAACCACACACGCACACATACACACACACAAACCCCCAGCATTTTTCACTGTAACAGGATGATGTTAACTGACTGAATTAAGAAGACAGAAAAGTGAGCTTCAATTTTTCAGCAGAAAATGTTTTCAGAAAGGTACATTTAAGGGAAAGAAACACTGATGGGTTCTTTATTTTTATGTTTTTCCCTAAGAAAGCTCTTCTCCCTTTTCCAGCAGCTCTTCTCAGAATACTCTATGCTGTCTTAACGACAACAAATATCAAGGGTTTTTCAGTTAGATCACTGCACCGTAGACCAACAGTTTATCTACTAAACAAAGATATAAAGGGAGAAGTACCGAATAAATCCCAGGAGGTGTGACAGTAAATGCTAAACGTCTTTAAATAGCCTTTCATTGTGCTTCTGCTGGTCCCAGAGAGATGCCATTTTGACTCCAGAAGGGAACATTCTGATAATTTAGTGTTGTCTCTTTCAGAAACTCCTTCCTGTCTGCTCTTCTTCTCTCAGCTCCCATTCCCCTTTCCCTGCGCGTTTCTCCTTTGAGCAGTCATTCCCTTTGAAGACACACCCAAGATTAGTTAATCGCCACCTCACTCCACCAACACTCCATTATTCAAGCAAACCACACACCCCCCCAGTGTTAGACTCAGTGGAAAGTCTTACCAGGGTGGCCACGACCAGACACGGGCCTTGAGCATTCCTACAATAACACCTCCGTGCTTATTTTATTTGTTATCATGGGGCTATGCTGGCTGGGGAAATCAACCACCGCCTTGCTTCATGGAACACCGTTCGCTGTCATTTCTCACCCAGGAGAAGAGCCCAGGATTGACACTGCAAAGGGATTTATCACACGTGGCTATTCCTCATGGCATCTTCCAAGGAAAAAGCCAAACGACATAGTTCAAATAACTCATTATTTGTATTGCAATTGGACCTAAAGGCCTTAAGCAGGAGTAGGGTCCCCTTTAGATAGGTGTTGTACAAACATCATGGAAGAAAGAGTCCTACTGTGAATAATTTACAATTTAATAATAAATGCTGAGAATGGATATTTAAAATTACAAAACTATTTAAACTTTTATAATCACAACTATTTAAAATTGCAGAGCTAACTAAAGTTTAGAAAATGCTTCCCTCATTTCTTAGCTGCTAGCTCCAAACCAGTGGCTCATGGTACCCAACCCAACATGTTGTCTGCTTTATCTTCCCCCTTCATAGAGGTATGAATACGTGTGTTCATGTTGGTGAGTGTGTGTGAGCTGTGAAGAAATAAAATATACAATGGCTGTTGCGCTGTGCCAAACACGTAGATATGTGCTTTGTGTTTTCTTTTATTTCATAGAACTGGCATGACAAATCTGGACATAATTCTGGGAGAAATACTGYAGGTGAGGCTTTAAATTACTCCCAGAAATATGTTTTTTAATCTGGAAAGACATTATTTTAGGGATAGGTAAGTCCCCAGGCAGACTAGGTTAGGCTTGAGTTCCTGGTTCAGGCTCACAGTACCTGTGACAGTGGGCAAGATGCTGATTTTTCTAAGATGCAGTTATTAAATGGGGATAATGATACTTCTTTCATCTGTCTTGCTTATTTATAGTGATAGCTTCTGTGACGGTGAGCATCTCAGTGAATGAATTTAATCACTGGGTCTTATTTTTATTAGGGTAAGAAAACAATTTTGAAAATATTCAGAGTTGGTCTCTAAAAAAATGACATTAATAAATATTGTTTCTTTACAAGTCTGAGAATATTTAAATAAAAGCGTTCAGAGAAATATCATGATAAGTTCCATGAACATTTTGTCTAGTTTTTTTTCTCACCAGTTATAACTGTGATCTGTGCCCAGAGATAAAAGCACAACTTCTGGACTCAAGACTTACTTGTTTTAGGCATAATGTTTATACTCAGTTTAAAGGCAAGGTCAGCTTGTGTGACTGGAATGTATTAGTAATTATCTAGTAATCTTCCAGAAGAAGAAGAAAGAATTGGAATTGGAAGATTGGAATTGTTGGCCCAAAGAAGATGTGGATGCCCCATCATTGGAAGTGCTCAAGGTCAGGTTGGATAGGGCTTTGAGCCACCTGATCTAGTGAAAGATGTCCCTGTCCATGGCAGGGGGATTGGACTAGATGACCTTGAAAGGTCCCTTCCAATCCAAACCATTCTGTGATTTTAATTAGGGTCAAAAGGCAGTTAAAWAAAAGAAGAAAAAGTGGGGCAAAGAGAGAAAAGAAAAAAAGAAAAGRAAAAAAAAAAAGAAAAAAGTTTGATTGTTCTTATTTAAAGAAAGGGAATGTTAACCCCACTGTCTAGATCTTGAAGAAGGTTCATTCTGGGGCTTGACAACTTTGGAGTAGCTCTTAAGAAAAGTTATTACAACGTGAACAGGCTTTGCCCATCTGACTTCTAGCACCCAGTCCATGCCAACTGGCATGAAGTGGAAAGAAAGAGAAATCTGAGTCAGAGAAACACTTTATTTAACACACTACATTAAACGTGGTTTCCCTTGGACTGAGAAACTACACCACGAAATGTGCCATTCGATGAATCTTCTGCGATGAAAAACACATGTAAGCCAGCAAAACGAACAGGGCTTTATTTATGATGGGTTATAAATTCTGCTTGTTTCTACCCTTCAGGCAGGGGGAGTTTTCATCACCGTGCCGCTCAGCAGCTCTGATGGGAAGGAAAGCTTCATGGAAGTGTGGCTGCTTGGGTCAGAGGAATTTCTTAGTTTCTAATGCACAGTTCACTATGTTGAGAGAGAAAGAAAAAGAAATCAGTGTTATCCCCCTGCTGTCTTCCACCTGTGTTTCACAGCAGCTTTAGTAGAAGGGCTTCTCAAAACATTGATTCAGAGGTGATATATTCAGGTGGTATATTCAAAAATATCAAATGCCAGACAATCATATAAATCCCATCCCCAGAAATTCTGAATCGTTCACCACTATGCCTGTGTTTGCTCTGCTCTTCAAAGCACAGAACACTACACTCAGCTCTGCCTTACAAAGTTTTCATGACTTATCCAAACATTCAAGTAAGATATGAGCTGAGACATCAATTTCCTTGAACAGGTAGAGACATATGGAAGCAACTTAGAGGACGGTAGTTACCTATTTCCATATGGACCACTGGTTCATAGCATGTGGTCCAGGTCAACTAAGAGTACTGCAACAGCATGGTTCTGTCCACCTGCTAATTCATGTGATTGCTGGATCCTGACAGTGCGGTGACTTAATATAAGATCATCCCACTAAAAATGAAAAAGCTTCATCAGAATAAGGGTCCAGTCTTTAACTTCTCAGCTGAAAAAGCAATGGTTTCTCACCAAATATTTATGGTGGGAAATTTGAAAATTTCCCTTTCTAGTCAACATCCTGAAATGAAACAGAACTTTTTAGTCTAATTACAAACATTTGCCTCTTATAAAGGTTGCTTATTAAAAAGAAAAAAAAAACCACACTTAAAAAAAGTTTCTTCAAATAGAAACTTCGCTATGGAGTATTATTTCCCACCAAACTTTTTTAAGTCAAAGTGAAAGAAAGTCCATTCTTTAGCTTTGAAAGCTAGTTTTTGTATGGATAATTATAGCTTAGATTAAGGGAAACTAACTTGTCATCCATAAACTACCAACAGTCTTCCAGGCCATGGTGAGTGGTTAGCAGCTTGTCACTCATTTTTACTACCTCACTAGTATTTTTCTCAACTAAATGTAGGTAATAAGGATGTCTGTTAGTCAAATAGAAATTCTGAACACTGACAGCAGTATGAAAAGTTTGGGATTCGTTGGGTGGAGGGTGGTATAACATTTGGCATGCAGATAGACTCATACATATGGACAAACACACATAGATAAACACATGACTTCCATTCAACAATTCTGCCAATGAGTGATACTTAAACAAAACCCAGTTTTACCTTGACTTTGAAAAAAGGACTGCCTTGCCTTATTCCCATAGTTCCTAACTCTCCAAAATTTTCAATGAGGTTTATATGCACAGGCACTGGTAGAGCCATCCCAGGGTCCCGTCTTTAGGCTCACAAATACTTTTAAAATGTTCTTTTTGTCAGAAAATGATGCTGTCGGCCTACTTCACAAGACTGTTTCAATTGTCACTAAGGAACATGAAATGCTTGAGAACAGGGGAAAGTCATGGGATGGCAAGTATCTAACACAGACAGCTTTGCATTTCTAAAATTCTGAGCATCTATTTCAAAAGTTTTAACCTCATTTCTATTGGATTGTTGTAAGCTGGAGATCTCTTCTTTGAAATCAGCAGAGTTGACGCAATAAGCTTTTGCAAATGACAGAATTGAAGTGAGCATGACCTAAGCCGTTGCTTGTTATCCATGCCTCTAACTTCATCCACATTAAATACACTGCGTGCCTGAAGCTCTAGCCAGACAAATACAGATATGATTTCAAGTCTTCACTGTCTGGGTATGAGGCTGAGCTACAGACAGCAATGATGTGACATGCTTTTACCAAGGCTGGTGCCAAAACTGCCTTTCCACTTCCTGATGTGCCAAGGTTCCTTTGTATTGTATGTCACAGCAATATAGAGCTTTCCCTTCATAACATTATTAATATACCCGTGTGGGGGATCCAACCTCTTGCAATCCTATGGGGGGTATGCTAAGCCTGGCTGGAGACATGCAAAAGAGGCTTCCTGTTCTGGTCTGGGCTTCATCCATTACACACAATATGTCAGGAAAAGAGGAGAGGGTGTAAAAAAATAATGGAAGAATGAGAGAGGATTTTTCAGGCAACAGAGAACTCATACAAAATAATTATAGATCATGTTTAAAGAAAACCTGGCTTCATGCACAGCTATTTAACTGTCATGGGAAGAATATGCCAACATGGGTGGGATACTGTAAAACCCTGTCTACACTTAGATGCTTTAAACCAGAGCGAATTAAACAAGCCATTAATCTGATTGATAGAGACTTTAAATGTTCTACTGTGACTGTGACCATCTTGATTGCTGTATCGAGGATCAAACTGGAGAATCTGCAAGCTAAAAACACAGAGAAACACCTGGATTGAATGCTAAGACTACCCTCATCTCCTAACCTTTACAAAACACAGGAGAACATACAATATATTCACTCTCTGATTGAAGTAGTGAGAAATACCATGTAAATCACAGCTACATGAAAAGAAATGAACCAATACAAGGTGTTCACAGAAATCTATGTCTGGGAATCTGCTGATACTGTTTGTGTGTGATCAGCTCCAAGGCTTTCATAGAATCATAGAATAGTTTGGGTTGGAAGGGACCTTTAAAGGTCATCTAGTCCAACCCCCCTGCCTTGGGCAGGGACATCTTCAACCACATCAGGTTGCTCAGAGCCCCGTCCAGCCTGACCTTGAATGTTTCCAGGGATGGGGCATCTACCACCTCTCTGGGCAACCTGGGCCAGGGTTTCACCACCCTCACCGTAAAAAATTTCTTCCTTATATCTAGTCTAAATCTGCCCTCTTTTAGTTTAAAACCATTGCCCCTTGTCCTGTTGCAACAGGCCCTGCTAAAAAGTTTGCCCCCATCTATTTTATAAGCCCCCTTTAAGTACTGAAAGGTGGCAATAAGGTCTCCCCTGAGCCTTCTCTTCTCCAGGCTGAACAACCCCAACTCTCTCAGCCTTTAGTTATTAGGACTGCCTAATTTAAAATGTGATCTTAGTTTGAGATGTTTCAAAGGAACTGAAGACAAGGATTCAACRCTGCTAACTTCAAGCGCTTAAAATGCAGACCTCTCAGTCTAAGTTGGGCACTCTGTCATTAGACAGAGTAAGCACCTCAGCTGAGTTAGTTAAAACATGCCTGGTTTAGGATGAGAAGTATCCCACCTTAAGAGGTACAGGCAAAAGAGTCCTAAACTTGGAATTTTAGTACGGGTCTAAATCTTGTTCTTTGGATAATCCACTTTGGGGCTCATTGCAGAGAAATGCAATCAGCTGTTTGCACTTGTAGCCCACCTTGTGTTGTGGTTGAGAATTTCTCATCAGAGACTTGTTGGGGTGCTCTAAAAATAAGTGACAGGAGGATAATCTCTGTCCTGGAGAAAGCTCATCCCCAGAAGAGTGTTTAAATCCCTGGCTGAACTGAAATAGTTGAGAAGTCAAAAAAGTCCCCTTGGAAAATTGAAATGTTTCATCATTAATGATATTTTCTGTGGAAAGGCTGTCAGTTTAGATAAAACCCACATTTCCTGTCAGGAAAATGTTTTAGCAGGAACAGTTTTTGATGAGTTCTATGAAAGGGAGTCCTCAAAAGGAGCAGAAACTCAAAAGATAAAACCACAATTCTTGCAACCTGGACTCCTGATTTTAGCTGTTATTCAGTGAAACCTGCAAAGCCCCTTCTCACCAAGCCAGAAGCGAGTTTAGCTAATCTGGAGCCTTATAATAGCAAAGCATGAGGGATTTCTGTCCTGGTTTGGGGTTTGCTTTTTATTTCTTTTTCTATTTTTTCCCCCCAAATACCTGCATTAATGTAATTAGCAGTGCATACCATGACATGACCATGACAACATGGCAGTGTCTTCACTTCTAAAGCCTTGTGGCTGCGTACAAACTGCCAACTGGAAATGGTCCCTGGCTCTTGACACCTTCTGAACCATGGCCAGGRATTGTTTTGGAGAGTGGTAGCTGGGCTAAAATCGCACCAGTGCCTTTTCTAAGAGCACAGGCAATTGTGTTCCAGTGCACAGAAACGTTCCTTGCCACTGTTTTATTAACTCTCATACTCACAACCAGTGTGACTTCATCAGGCTTTGAATCAGGCCTTGATTACCTGCACCAACAGTGATTGCCAGTCAAAGATAATTAAATGAGGGAAAACAACTTTACATCACCGCAGAGGTGGTAAAGCAGGACCATCTAAGCAGCCAGGGGTGATCTTTCATGGAGTGCTGGGTGTGTTGAGAAAGGGACTGAGTCTTAACGAGGATGACAGCAAAGAGTTTCCAAGTTCTCAAGAGAAATGCAATTATTCTGCCTGGCAGACAGGGCCATCCCATGCCTGCTGACGTGGAAATCAGAGCACTTCCACTTCTTGTTTCTAGTCTGGGCAACACTGTCCACATCCTCCCAGAAGAAAGGAGGAAAAGCAAGTGTGGTTACCCCAGGGTAACTGAGGAGTTTAAATGACTTGACCAAGATTGTCCAGCTGACATGTTGAATCCCTAATACTAAGATTTAGGATCTTAGTTCTCTCAAATAGTTATATATTCTGCATATACCAACAGATGCAAGTAGAATTATGTGGCAAAAAATGGCAGATCTAATTACTCCTGAAACTGTGCTAGCACATGCATGGATCCCAGGCCTGCTGTAACATCTCTCATTTGCTGTAGAATAATAGAGGTTCACTGAGCCACGAGCAAGTCTCTGGTGCTTGGCATTTCTGCTAACATGTCCCTTGCTAACACAGCAATAGAGGATGACTGGCATAAAATGCATTTTTGCCAGCTTTACACTCCTCCCATCCTCTGCAAGCTATTCTTGGATGTATTAGTACAGCCAAGTCTCAGCTCTTCTGTACCAGCTATGTAATGTAGAAAGGCTTGATTGTATCAGTCTATGGCTTCAGGAACTTTATCTCCCAAAGCAGTGTCTGAACCCCTGCATGAGGCAGTCCCCAGGAATTCTGATGCGTGCAGCAGAGAGTTTGGTTTAGCACAAACTTACAAGGAAGAGGGAGCAGCTGAATTTACGGGAGCTTGCTTTCTTGTGAAAAGGATTCTGTTTAAAATGCTGAGTAATCCATTAGACAGTGAGCTCCTGAAAGCTATTTTAAGAATATAATCATTTGCTTAGTGGGACTTTTTCCAGGGTGAGAACCATCACCCTCTTTCAGCTCTACAGAAACAATGTGCCTTTGAGACCCTTTCTGCACAACAGTCAAGAGATAATGCCATCATCAAGAAAAAAATAAACCCTCCTTCAGAGATATTATGCAAACAGAAGTAGGCAGCCAAACACTCTCCCAGGGAAAGTGGTGCATATGTTGATAGGTGGGAGAAAACACTTTAGAAAAGTGTGATTATTGGTATTAATTTTTGAAGGTCTGTTGAGCCTTTCTGGCTCAGCTGGAATGGAAATATATGGATCACTCAATAAGGAATTCCTCATGGCTTGTCATCAGGGAGCTGTGACACAGCCATCAGCTGCAATTTACAGTCAAAGGGAATGGGACACAGATATGTTCCTAAATAATAGAAATGACACAATTTAGACATTAGATGATAATGTGTCAATTCTCTCTCTGTACTGATGTGGTGGGGTATGTATGAGACGTGCATGCACATGAGCTAGTTTAAAAGAGCGTTATTCCGGATAAGTATCAATCTCATAAATGTGAGACCGACAAGGACTAAGTAACCAGCTATCCATTATTTTCTTCATGTGCAACACGTTTTCCCGTGCTTCTTTCACAGTGCACCACTTCAAATCTGCTCTGAAGTAGGAAGTGTTCACCTAACGTATGCAGTATCTCAACAGTTTAAGAAGCCTTAAAGATAATATCTTTATAGTTTCTGTGGTAAATGAGGATACAGCATTACATAGTGGGGAACTATGGCAAAAGGAAACAGAAGATTCAAGTTTCCATGGAGTATGGAGGCACTATGACCTGAATTAACCCACCCTGAACTGATTTACCTAAATTAGGAATCTGGTAGGCTTTCCAAAGGTGAGTTGAGGGATACATGACTCTCTACAGCCTGAGCTGGATTGATTTGGAGATCTGTGTCTCTCTCCTTTGACTGAAGAGAGATTCTGATACAACTAGACTCTCTAGTTGAGGTATTTGTATTTAGGTGACACTGATCTGATTCTTGCAGCTTGATTTTTCAGAAGCTTTGTCATTGTTCAGCACTGTTTCAAGAACATCTCTCCCCGACTTCAACAACTTCTAGGAGTTCTTGGTGCTTCTGCAAAGTAAATCTTAGGTCTTTAGCAAGACTCCAGCTTTGGAAAAAAAAAAGCTTTAGTCACTTACACATCAACATTATCAGAATTCTGGGCACAGATGTGAGCAAAATCTAGCTTCTCGGTAGCTGCAACATGAAATTATTTTCTCTTTTCTTTCCATGTTTCAAACTCTGTACACTTTTTACTTTCTGCAAAAAAAGACCCCAAAAATGTTAGGGTTTTACTAACAGTAATCTTCACTAACAAACTCTATGTCTAAATCAATCCAGCTGCCTGAATGAGTCAGAAATCCTGTGAGCAAGGAGGGAAAGCCTGTGATCATATAATAAAAAACTTAATCATAATGTATAAACATAAAACCAAAAGCAACCCCAATAAAGATATTTATTAACCTTTGAAAGTTAAATAACAAGTCTTCCTCCTGGAACTTACCAAGCTGGTCATCCAGGTCACGCCTAAAATGAGAGACTGGCACACTCCAAGGTGTGACCTAAAGTCCTGGTCCACACATCACACTTTATGATCTGTGTGTCCTCATTTCCCTTTCATAGAAATGAGGGAAGGTAGAATAGCGTACAGCTACGTTTCATCCCAGCAGGGAGTAGGGATGTGGTCATAGTACACAGGCAGATGCAGGGACAGAAACTAGATGCTGAAGGCCAGGTCAAGTACAGTAGAGCATACAGATACCTCTGCTCAGGCAATTGAAACAAGGCCCTCACCTTTTCAGGCACTGGCTGCTTCATTTCATCTGGAAAACACGGTCCTTTTTCTTGCTTCTGTAGTTGGTAGCCATGTCTGTAGCCCTCGTTTTGGAGCTACAGCCTCAGTTCTGTCTTTGCTTTTTGATAATCCTATCCCACCAGATTAAGTTGTAATTCATTTTGGTGGACCGGCTTTCACTTCACCTCAAACCAGCAGAAGATAAATATCAGTCCTCACTTTTTGGGTGGGCTTAGGCTTACTCATTTTGGGATTTTCTTGCATAACTCTCTGGCCCCAAGAGATTCGGGCACGCCAGTCTATGTCTGATGAGTGTCACTGGAGAAAAGGGAAAATGAAAACACATTCTATATATCTTAAAAAATGTTCATTTTAAAAGCAATATTGGCCTATACAGGGAGTGTAATGCAAGAGGTGGGTGTAACATGTAGTGAGTGATGAATAAAGACTAAGTCAAGTCAGATGGGTGTGTTAGTCCCAAACCTTAAACAAACATGAGAGGTTGTTGGAATCCAGTCACCTTTCATGTTGCTATAGCACAGGATCTTTGGGATACTGAAGCCAAGCAGACACACAACAAGGTTTGCTCTACATTAAGAAAACCTAGGGAAGCTTTCCAGAAATTTGCTTCATGTCTCTCAACAGGTTTGGAAAGAATATCCAGGAATAACAAGCCCTACAAATATGAAGCACTTAAAACTTTAATGCTTACATAAAACACTCTGAGCCGATTAATTACTTGTTCTTTTATGACACTAGACCTGTTCTTCATCTCCTCTACATAGAGAGCACTTGTGCACCTCCAACACAGCACTAGTTTAGTCCCCTAAATGTGGCAAGGCAAAAGAAAATGTTGTTAGTCGTCATTCCCTTTCACCATTTTTCCTTCTGGTATCTTGTTGGTAAGTGTGTCATATATCTCTTTATTGAGGTCTGATGCTCAGAGAATGTGCATTCGTTAGAATTCTACCTGGGGAGCATGAGCTCATCGTGTAGCAATTTCTGGGTTTAGTTCTAGAGGCCACTTGTTCAGTTCCCAGAGTGTCAGCAGAAATGGTGGCTGTCAAGATGTTTACACTATCCCAAGTTGGAAAAGCTCTAGCGTTTCACCAAGGCAGCAAAGAAGCAGGTCTTTCATTTACCAGATCTCCACAGCTCAGCAAATGAACTTCCTATCGTGATGTACAAACTAGCAAATGAATAAAACTGTAGAAGCCAATTATTTTTTGCCTTGTGCTTAGTGAAGTTGTTAAGCAAAATGAGAAATGGTTTCACAAAGGTTTGGGTTAACAGGTTGTGTAGAGTATGGGAATTCATAAGCATATCGAACTTTTTTTTTTTTTTTGCTAAACTGGGAACTTCACAGAGGTTATAAATCTCTCTTACCATTTTAGCTGTGTTTTTCTTCATATTGCGCTCACACTTACGTGAGGTAACACAGGGGGAAAAAAGCATACATAGGGAAGGGGATTATCAAGCCTTAGTGAGCATTAGCTTTTGTGGAACATCCCTGCACAAGCAAGCTTTGCAAGCCTGAATTCTTGAGGATGCTRGAAGAAAAATAATTAAAGGATGCCTCACCTGGCTATAGTCTCTGAGCACTTGAAGAACTTGACTTTGGGATAGCTTAAGAAGAAATAAATTATTAAAGAGAGGTTCTCTATATGGTTGGAAAGAGTGAGACTCAGATCTCATGTTTCAAATAAATCATGTGTGGAAAGCAGATTAAATAACCTGCACTTCTTAAAGAGAGTCATTCTTGAAAGAGAGTTTAAGGTGTGTTCAAGGTGGGTAATAACATGAGAAAGGGAAGAGCTATAGTTCATTTATCAGTGTGTGTGTTTGTCAATGGTCCTAATTAAAATGAAGTGTCTTTTAGTTAGAAGCTTCTGCAAAACCTGCATGCTTCAACAGTCCTATAGAGGACTAATAGAGGTAACTCATCAACCAGGTTACCCCAAAGGATGGAGCAAAGAGAAAGTGGATACTTAAGTTACTCATAGATCTTTACAGACCCAAGGCAATTAGCAGCCAGAGTGCTAGGTTCCACTTCAGTACCTGCACTAGGTAGCAGAGCCAGAAAAGCATGATGTACAGAAAGAGGCTGGAAAAGATGCTGGAATCAGAGACATCTAATATTACATGGGTTTTAAACTACTCTTCTGCCAGGGAACTGAGAACAGAGTTTGGCTTGTTTACAGTTCTTCATGGGAAACTTATTCAGAACAGAAGTCCTACATCAGCTGACTTTCCATGCAACCTATGAACCATAAGATCATTCTTCTTTGAAGGTAATATGTTTAATTGTTAGAGCTGCCATTACAATAAGACATTTTGTTGGTTCTGACTTTTGGGAGGTTCAGGATTTAAGAAATACTTGGTAATTCCTGACCCCTAGAGATATTGCCTCGAGAGATCTTGTAAGTGCAATTTTTCTATAGTCGTCGATGTACTATTTAGCAGCATCACACACTGATTTTGCTCTGATACAAAAAATCATGCAAACAAAAAAGCAGTGCTGAATCATGCCTCTGGAGAAGAACACCATGCTTTCCCAGCATACATGAAATAAAAGGTTTAATTTCTTTCTACTTTTAATCCAGACCCACTCAATTTATACTACAAGAAAATTAAAGTGAAATATGAAGAAAAGAAAGGTTGCGGATGCTTAGCTGAGGAACAGTGACAGCCTACAGCCATTTAGTAGAGACAGCCACAGTGAACCTTTGAGACTGAAATTACTTTTGTCCTTCACAGATTTCTGCTCATTTCCTCAAGCCCCTAATTAACCTAAATCTTAAACACCACTCTGTAAAATGCATGTTTTCTCCTTCCCACGCTGCAGCAACAGGGAGATGATTCTGGGGAGATGACTTCGCAGCAAAGATGTTCRAACGTTTCTGGAGGCCTCACTCTTTCCATTGCCTGTGCATCAGAATACCCTCAAGGATATGTAATAAAAGGGGAAAATCTAAGAAAGCTTTGGCCCTTTCCCCTGAACATCAGTGCCTCCAGGCACTATGAAAGGTTTGCTTGTGTAAATCCAGCAACAAGGCTGTTTCTGCTTGGTGATGAGGTARTCGATTGCTCCACATCCTAGGAGAGGAAATGAACACAGCCAATACCAACCAGAGTATTTAATTCAGGTGCTTGTTGCTGACTCGTGCTCTGGCCAGGGGAAAGAAGGGACGACCTGGGGACAGCCTGCAGCTGCCATCGTCTCAGCAGCAGACATAGTGCAGCAGAAGAAAAGAAACCTCAGGCAATAAAAGGCTAAGGAGAGATGTGCAAGTGAATAGGAAACAGGAGGACTCCATCCTAGTAAGCACTAGAGGTATATTCAAGTCCACAGCACATAGTCAGCAGTGTACCATGRAGGAGGTTTCTACCACTGTTATTTCACATGCCTCCCCATTTCTGATCCCGCTCTGCTCTGCTCTGCTCTCTTCAAGTGTTTGATCTCAGGAAAGGATCTGATCTTCTCACCTAAATTGGTGTGAGACGTACATATGAAATGCAATCATCCACTCTGTCCTTGTCCTGTATGGGTGTAGGTACACACAGAGGCATGTTAGTCAAGTCAACCTTTTTTGTCTCATTAGGTCTACCATGCCTTTCCAAGAATCTCCAACTAAAATTATGTCCCCACTGAGTAAGTTCTACACTCAAATATTAAATTTGTAAGGGCCTTGTCTATTGAGGCCAGCTGCCACAGAGTGGCCTTCGGATAGGCAAATCAAATCTGGCCTCCAAAACAGAATGAATGTGTGCAAATTACCTACTAGGTATGGTCCCAGTAATATTCAAATTCTCAAATCATGCCATGAATTGGGAGGGTGCTGAATGGCATGAGTTCCCACTACAGACTATTCTGGTAACTTAACAATAGAGAAGATTAAATTCCAGTACTGTGGACATYGTTTAACTCATTAGCATAGATGTGGTCACACAAACTAATTGTTTGACAAGTATATTCAGGTCACATAGTTGGGCAAGAAACCTATATGTTTGAGGACTAACTACAAACCACTAAAGTATGTAGGCTTTCATTACAGCAAGCACCTTGGCTCTCACAGTATCAGCCTAAAACAGACTCGTATTGCTTTAGCCTTATATGAAATATCCTTCGTTAATGAATGGTCAGAACAACAGCATGGTGTGACTCAGTTGTAAAGAAACAGATTAAATTCTAKCTGGGCTGGTTCAAGGAATACACAAAGCTAGGTATTATTTCAAGCAGCAAAATTATCATGGTTAAGTTGTCTATAGGCAACTTTATTTTAAATTTCCAAATATCCAAAATACCACAATGGTGATGAAGTAGAAACTGGAGGACCAAATATGCCCTACTTTCATTTCTTCCTTCTCCTTTACCCATCCTTAGTCAGCTCACTGGAGAAAGACACTGCCATTTCTTATGAAGCTAAACCCACAATGAATAAATGCTGATTCTGAATCCCAGAAGAAGGTGTCTGACTGTATTTCAGTTGTGTAACTTGAAACCACAGTGTGGCCTGAAGCCAATTCTGAGATGGCTCTAGTATAAATATTGGGTGTGGGGCGAGGTTATCGGGGAATGCTGCTGGTGGGAAGCTGGGCTAGAACCTTGGACAGGGCCTGCTGCGCTCTTCCCGCTGGAAGGATCCTTCCCTTTCCCACTTCACTTGGCAACACACAGGGAACCAGCCGACATGGAAAAGCGAGATTGTTCAGATTAATCACCCTGCAAAAAGTTTACTGCATCAGCATTGGATTCTCATGGGCCAGCTGAAGAAAAAATCATTTTTCCCTTATTTTTAATATTTGAAGGAAAAGGAAAAATAAGAAGAAAGAAAAAGACTAATATACAGGAAAACAATATAGTGGCAAACATAATTTACTTTTTTTTTTTCTTTTTCCTCTCCCCTCCTCTTATGCCCTCCCTTCCCCTCCTTCCTTCTCCCCTTCTCTCTAAAGACTTCAGATACAATCCTTCTAACAGTAATATATGACTCGACAAATGGTACAGCTCAGCAAGACAAAATAATTCAGGTTCATCACCAAGCTAAGTGTAGTTACATGAATTCCAGACCAGAACCAGCTCACATCTGGCTGGCTCATAGAGTAAGCAGCGCAAGTTCTAGTGTGCCGGCAATATCCCCACTTCTAATGGGAAATAGAGAGAAGTGATGAAAGGTTATTACCACTTTAAGGTTGTCTGGAGGTCTGTGTGACCTGAAATATGGGCTTAAAGACATGTTCTGCAGCACCAGGTCAAGACACTTTTCATATTTGAAACACTTCAGGGCATTTTAAGTGAGAAGAGAAAGACATAGCAGAAACCGAACATAAAAAATTAAAGCTATGGGACTTCAAATAACTGGAAATTTAAGACATGAGGCTAGTCCAATGTTTTGATGTCTCCAAGTTTAGATCCTGGGAGTGGTTTTGGTCAAGCAGGTCGCTAAAGTTTCCCAAGCCATTCCTAATTCTCAGTGTTTTGACTTTTTGTATGTCTACTGGAAACATTTGGAACCTGCTTTTTCATGGATCACTTGAAGACAGTAGTAGTTGGGGAATCTCTGTGCTTTTGGCAGACATGTCAAACTCAGACAGCCATGGGAAGTGACTATTGCAGCTCTTGGCAGCAAAGGAAAAAAGGGAGCCTTGGTCAGAATTACATAAAGAACACTGAAATCTTGTCCCTCCCACAGCTGTAATAAATCAATATTTTAATCCTGTTTTAATAATTGAGACTATGAGAAAAAAACAAAGAAAATACTCCACCTTCTTCTTGAAGTATTTACAGCACAACCAAAAGCAAGATATCCCAAAACTGTAAGTGAGAATCCACATAGGCATTTTTTTTTTCCTTTTCTATTCAAATAAAACATGTCCTTTAAAGACATTTTAACTGAGCTATCAAAAATCCTTTATGACAGTCCTTTACAGAATTTAAGTATAGACTGTTTCACATGGATTTCCTTCTTTATTTGTATTAGTCTTTTGTCCATTGAATTAACTGCAGTTACAGCTTCAGTTTAACTTTGTCTGAGGGTAGCTAAGTCCTGCAGGCCAGTTCTGGATCACTGGCCATTGAATGACATCGAATGACATGCATAGTCTGCTCCTGGGCAAGACATGTCATTGCCATGGGGTGTTAGACAACTGTAGTTTGTGTGCAAGATGGCCCCTCTGTAGAAGATTATGTCATATGCTCCAGGTGCAAGGATACACATCCCATAGACATATGATCAACTGCAACTGATGTTTAAAAAACATATTTCACCTCACAGTTAGGGGTGGCTTAGAACAGACCAGCCAAATATCTATTTAAGTTTAGCTGACAGATGGCAACTTCTCATGCAGACCACATTTATACAGAGACTTTGAGGCTTTCGTTACCCTTCAAATTTATAATGCTCTGTCTTTAGTGGTCTAGATAAAGTGATTAAAATCCCAATTTATACCAGTAAAAACAGCCTTTGTGATACTATGGCTATACTTTTATGAAGAGGTGAAATAACTTCAGCAATCTAAATAAGGTTTCAGTCAGAATCAAACATACCAGGCTCCAGAGCAGCCTAATAAGTGGATCACCTGGAACAGAAGTGCCATTGTTCATTGCATAAAAAATATGGGGTTTTCAAGCAGTTCTGAAGAAAAAACCACTTCTCACTTTTCAAAACTTCTGCACAAATGTCTGTGGTTCTTCGCACACCTCCCTCCTCAACTAGAGAAATGGTGTTAACACTCCTCACCTGGGAAAGCTGAGAGACCTACACCTATTAGGTTTAGACCTGTTACAGGTGTCTTACTTAAGCTTCATAATTGCTGCAATATCTACTATCAAGAAACAGTGAGGCCAGGCAACAACAAACATTGATGAGGAGCCTAAGGACTTGGCTGCACTCTTCCATTTTTTGAAACAATGGAAGTTTATTAGATGTACCACAGGACCTACTTCCAAGCCTTCCTAATATGCCAGTTAGATGTGAAGTACAGTCTTAGGGCATCCAAAATATCACCAGATGCCTACATGCAGGGAACTGAATTGAGCCCTTCATCATTCTGGTCAATAGAGCACAAAATGGGATTTAGCTGAACAAATGTAGGAGTTTATTTTTTGATAGTTGGTTGTCTGAAGCTGAGTCAGTCTCCTAAGCTCCCTCTAGAGTCAACAGGGAGAAACAGGCATCTTCAGAAGTCCCACCTCATCCTCAGGCACTTGAATCTTTCACTGGAGGCACCTTTCTCTCTATTGACTACTGAGAGTTTTAGACGACTGGCTTACAGGTAAAACAGTAGAAAGATATCTCAATGTAGGCAAGATGAATCCCACCCTTTATTTTTTCTGTCAGTGGTCCTTGCTCCAGAAAAACTTCTGACTGAAATGGATGGGAGGAGGAGTCTAAAGGGTGAAAAATGTTTGGATCAATGCAGAAAAATTTCCTTACTAACATTTCTTTTTTGTTTGTTTGTTTTGCTGACAGAAAGGCAATACTTATGGGCCTCTGCAGCAGGATTCGGGAAGGCAGAAGTCTGATGCTAGTTAGTCCAGTCCAGAAAGGAGCTCCAGGTGCTGTTTTTTAAAGGCAACGTGGCTTCATCGTCAGTCAAGAGAGGCACACAAAACTTCCTTCTCGGGCTTCTCGTTTCAGTCAGGGATCTCTCAAACAATAGTATGAATCAGACCAAAAATATGTACTTACACATGTTGCTCTCTCAGTAGAAGGCAAATCCTCCACACCAAGCTCCACACCATTATGGGTAATCTGGAAATATGCTAAAGACTGTCAGCAACTCGCGAAGGTCAACAATTTCCTACCAGYGCCTGCCAGGAGTTTCTTTCTCATTGAAATTTGGGACTGAGGTGCTGAGAGGTTGGTGAGAAGGGCAGAAAAGCAAAAGAAGGGGGAGAACTGGGTTTCCTCCCCTTCTTCACCAAAGCAACATCCTGCCGCTGTCACAACCTCCTGCCTCCTTGCGTCATTGTCCGTGCACACATGCTCACTGACTACAAGCTGCGTCCCGAGCCCAGCCCCAAGTGTCAGCTCCTGGCACCAGTGCCTTGTACTGTATTTCTCTTTTTTTCTTTTTTTCTTTTTTTTTTTTTTTTCCTTTCCCCTCCTCTGTTTTGAAAGCCTGCAGATGAATGTTTTGCTGGCAGGGAGAGAGCGACTCCAAATGGGCGTGATGATCCCCCCACCAGTTTGGTGATACCGTTAACGCACCGTGAATCACTCCTCCTTATTGTGCTCAGACAAGCGGCTTTCTGAGCTGACAGGCGGGGCTAAGATCTGGGCTTATCCCAGGCTACCAACAAACACTCTCTTATATTACACACTCCTGCCAGCTCCATACCCTCTGCTGGCCCTTGTGGGTTTGGGAATCTATGAGATTTTTTGTTTTGCAGGAACTAAAAACTTGAGACTATTGCTAAATTGGTCCATGAGTGAGCACACTGTAGGGACACAGTATCCTAGGGAACAGGCCTAGGCACTGATTTCACCTAAAGCAGAGGAGTAAGGTTTGCTGTCCAGACCCTTTWATGCCACTAACTCTCCCATTCTGCTTCTCCCTTTCCTCTTACTCCTACCCCCAGTGAAAAGGACCTCCCACTCTTTAATTATCCACCCCTTTTCTCCAGGCTATCTTTCTAGCACATGTATAACTCTGTAATTTAGAGCTTTCTGACTGGCACTGTCCTCTCTGAGGGCTAAAACCTGAGGTCAGCCAAAGTCAATGGGAGTTTCCTCTAGCAAAAATAAACAAATAGTTAGGTTTTTTTAAACAAGTAAAAAATTAGTTGGTCCCTATCGAAGTCCCACTTTCAAAGAACCCAAATTAATTTTACCAGTGTCTGAACTGACCCTTTATAAGATCTAGTCATGAGTTTGTCTAGGGAGCATTTTTCCATTGGAAAACACCTACCGGGTGAGAGTTCTGTGGAAATGTGTTTGTTCTGGTGGAGCATTGGCAGGATATGAAACTTGCTGGGACATTTCCAGCTTCCAGCTCTCCTATCACCTCACCCATCTGATGCTTCCCTTGGAGCTGGCTTGCCATTTCAGGGACACACGATGCCTGCAGCCTGTTGGAGCAAGCTGCCTGGAGAAGCAGAGCATGTGGGGAGGTGGCTGAGCCACCTGGGAAGCTCTCTGAACTGCTACCTTTGCTGCTCTTTAGTGGCATCCAGGTATGCAACTGAGACCTCAGCTCTTGGGGAACAGCTCTCATTCTGGAAGAACCAAGCTTGGGTCATGTTTGCAGATGACACCAAATTGGGCGGGGGTGTTGATCTGCTCGAGGGTAGGAAGGCTCTGCAGAGGGAYCTGGACAGGCTGGATCGATGGGCTGAGGCCAACTGCATGAGGTTTAACAAGGCCAAGTGCTGGCTCCTGCACTTCGGCCACAACAACCCCATGCAACGCTACAGGCTGGGGGAAGAGTGGCTGGAAAGCTGCCTGTCGGAAAAGGACCTGGGGGTGTTGGTCGACAGCCGGCTGAACATGAGCCGGCAGTGTGCCCAGGTGGCCAAGAAGGCCAACGGCATCCTGGCCTGTGTCAGAAATAGTGTGGCCAGCAGGAGTAGGGAGGTGATTGTGCCCCTGTACTCGGCACTGGTGAGGCCGCACCTCGACTACTGTGTTCAGTTTTGGGCCCCTCACTACAAGAAGGACATTGAGGTGCTGGAGCGTGTCCAGAGGAAGGCAACGAAGCTGGTGAAGGGTTTGGAGAGCAAGTCTTACGAGGAGCGGCTGAGGGAACTGGGCCTGTTTAGCCTGGAGAAGAGGAGGCTGAGGGGAGACCTTACTGTGCTCTACAACTACCTGAGAGGAGGTTGCAGTGAGATGGGTGTTGGTCTCCTCTCCCAAGTAACTAGCGATAGGACGAGAGGAAATAGCCTCCAGTTACGCCAAGGGAGGTTTAGATTGGCCATTAGGAAAAATTTCTTTACTGAAAGAGTGGTTAAGCATTGGAACAGGCTGCCCAGGGAAGTGGTGGAGTCACCATCCCTGGAAGTATTTAAAAGACGTGTAGATGAGGCGCTTAGGGACATGGTTTAGTGGGCATGGAGGTGTTGGGTTGACGGTTGGACTCGATGATCTTAGAAGTCCTTTCCAACCTTAATGATTCTATGATTCTATGATTCTATAATTCTATGATTCTATGTTTAGAGTTTTGGACTCTGCCAATAAGAGCCRGTGTCGTCATCTTCTTGCCTGCTCCCATAAATGTTAAACTCAGTGGTATAGGGATTGTGAGTTCCTGGASAACTGTAATCACCAGTAGCTCTCTCAGAAAGAGTTCCCTGGTGCCAGTTGCTGTCATGTTGATGTCATCCTTATTGCCAAGCCCAGGGTCAGTCAAAAGGCAGTGCTGTAGAAATGTTAAAAGAAATGCTCACTTCCTTTTCCCTTCTCTGTTAAGAGCATCTTTTTTTGAAATCTACCTGGTTCTTACACTTTTAGGGCTTTAAGATATAGTCTTTGCACACTGCCCTCACGTGCTAGGAAATGATGAATGATTTTCTGAGAAGGCTGTGCTGAACACAAGGGTCATGCTTTGATTCAGATGTAAAAATGCAAAGAGGCTAGATACTGTTCGTGCTGTTGACCCAAATTGCTGAGATTCAACAAGAAACTGCTACGGATATGCTTTAGCAGCATAAAAAAGACTGTTCTTTCAGTATGCACTARGTGAATTAAAAAAGATATACTAACAAGGAAGGAATTTTCTGTTTCAATGTCATTTGGCCATGTGTTTACACTAATGTTTATTTCACCCATAAGTGTCTTTCACTGATGATCACTGGAGCATGATATCAAATCTGCAGAACATTTGCCCAGCCTCCAATAACAAGTCCCTCTTTCTAACTTATTTCTAACATTTAGTAAACGTTAAGATCAGAAACGATCATTATGGCCCCATTTAATTTGATATCCTGAATGAAAGAGGGGAATTTCTTTTATGCCAATTTTTCCAACATAGCTTGCAGAGGATGAACAGTGTCCAGGCTATGAAAACTTCTGGAGCACCTTTGTCTCCAGATATTTCCAGTCCCTTAAGCTTGCATAGCATTTTGGATGCTTTTCCAGCCTGACTTAAACCTCTAAACTTATGCAACACTTACTATAGTTGAAAAGCATACCTGAACAGACGAAGGCAGCACATAGTATGTAACGGTGCTCAAGTCTCAGAATCATAAAATCAAAGTAACTGGGTATGGCAGGTTAATCAGGGGGTCATCCACTCTGTACCCTGACCCTAAGCAGAGTCAGCTGAAGGTTTCAATTTTCCTTAAGACTTCTCATGTTGGTCTTCTGCAGAAGCATGAATTTCAGTGTATTTGTCTTTATCCACTGGAAGAGACAGACTTCCTCTCTCCTGCAATATAATTCCTATGAAACTCTGTCCTTTACTCCAGTTGTTGAGACACACAGTAAATGCTGGAGCCGTGCCGTTCCTCCACGCTATCTGTCTTCGTTTTGACTGCTAATCCATCACAGACACAGTGACTACTCTCATGACCTCCCACACAGAAGACAAGCAAGCAGTACTCCCATCTGTCAACTGTAGTCAGGAGGTGGCAGGTCTCTACGCTTGTGCATCTGTATGAGTCTATAGATGTATGGAATATGTGTGAGCATCTGATACTCTGGTAAGAGTCTGAAGTGTTTTACACTATGTTTTAGGTGATTTATTGCACTTTAGCACATTCATAAAATACATCGTGTTAAGCATATGCATAAAAATAATATATAGGTTACCACAAAATTTTTATGACCTTAACCAGATCCGTCTTGGAATGTCGTCTTGAATGTTTCACTCCTGCAGGTGAAAAAACATATTATTTCAACTGAGCTTAGGGTAAGTTGTTTAGTCAAGACAACAATATTGTGGAGAGAGCCGTTACCTTGGTAGCACTTTGCCAATTTAAGTACTAATGAGCGTGGTTGATTTCTGTCCTACATCCAACATAAGGTGTCTATGACTACTGTGTCTCCAGGCTGCATTCCTCAGCTGTCCCATTCTCCTACTGTTTGCAGACAATACAGAGTCAGGTATTATATAAATACCCCACACATTCACAGTATCCCTCGAAGTTAGTAGAGATTTCTTACAAGGAATATTACATTGGTGAGATACTGGTAAAAGTGAGAAGACTACCTATGTGGCAAGAGACAGGGTGGATGTCTGATAAYGGGCTAGACTTCAGATGGGATTTACCTTTGGTTCTGCCACTAATTCACCTTTGTAGCCTTGGCCCTAGATTTTATTCAACTAACTTTAGACATCAGCTAAGGTGGTTAGTCATGGCCAGCTCCCGCTACAGTGAGTGGAGAGATGCACTTCCAGAGGAGATGCAACCATACCTGTAGAGACCCAAGAAGAAGACAGCCCACCATCTAAAAGGAAGCCTATACATCTGCCTTAAACTGGACATTTGGGAGGGGAACCATCTCACTGAAGCTTGGGGGTGGGAATTTCTCTGCACTGATGGTATAAATGTCACCCCAGCTGTCTGCAGTGTTGGTAACTGCATCTAAGCCAATCACTTCAGGCCCTATTTATCATCAGTGAAGGGAAATGTACACTTTGTAGGAGCAAATATCCTACCTGTTTCATTCAGTTATCTTAGAATAAAGTGAGTGRCATCCTATATTTTCTATATCGTCTGTGTCTCCAAAGACTATAAAGTAGTCTAGGGTCTAAACAGACTCTATTTTTGCTTAAGATAGGTAAGGAAGTGAGATAAAATTAATCTTTGATTTTTTTTTTTTTTTTAATGCCTTCATTGTAAATGTCTGAGTTACTGTTTTAATGATGACATTGGCAATCAAATTTACTTTTACCCTTGCCTTCATTAATATATATTAAATTGTATAAAGGTAGAATCTCTCTGTGTTTAAACTGATATGAACAAATAATAGCACTTAAGATGATAAATCCTCTGAGGGAGCAGGGSAGTGCTGGAGGATATAAAAGAAGGAGGAAGACCTCAAGTTTTGGTTAAATAACTCAACTGAAAATGACTGCATCACGTAGTGGAAAGTGGTACTGAACTATCACTCTCCTCGGTGTGTTTACGGGCACAATGTATGAAAATATTAGTATAAATCATTATAGCCAAATAACTATGTTAACAAAGTGCTAAAATAACAGGTAATAGTTAAGATAGATATCTTAGATAATATACCTAAGATAATAGATCCTGCCTCACTGCTAGACCATTTCCAGTGTTATAATTCTGATGATATCTGCTGGCTCAAAGGGTATATATGACTGAAATTGTTGCACTGTTAAAAGTATGAGTGGCTGAGCAAAGCAGGGCCAGTGGTGCTTGGCAAGGTGAGATCCATCAGGTAACACCAAATATCCGTCTCTTCTTTCAGCAGAGGTCTTTCAGAGATTCCTCTCCAGTAGGTAAACAACTCTAGGTAACACGGAGGAGTATTATTCATGCCTAAAGATAGGAATGAGGACAATCCTTATCACTGCCTCTACTAACAGGGTTGCTGTTTTATGGGACATAAGGAAGGCTTTGTCAGTAAAATGTTAAACATATAGCACCAAGCTAAGGGAAAAGGGGTGAGGATATTTCACTCTGAATGTCCTAATTTGCAAAAAACCCTTGACTTCTATCAAATGAGAAGCTCAGCAGCGAAACTATTTGCCATTAATATATTTTGTGGCCCAGTTTTTCAGTCAAAACCCTAAGCAATTAACATTTTTTTCTCATTAAACCTTTATCTCACAGAGTCTCAAATCACACTGGGCCTAAATCAAAATGTTCAAGGAAGCCCAGATATTCTCCAGCTGGAATGGAGCAGCATTTTTTTTCAGACATGGGGAAGAAAAGGAGCCTTTTTCATTTACTTTTTTCCCCCCTGTGCATAAGAGAAAATTTGGGGGACAGGTCTTAAACATCATTTTTGGTACTAGCCAAGTGGAACACCCATCTGGTAAGTGAGGACGCTGGCTTCTTTTTTTTTTTTTTCCCTTTTAATTTTTTGTGGTGAGAGTGGGGATGGTGAAGATGACTATTGTTTTGCCTCCTAATGTTGCATTCTCAAACATCTTGTAATCTAAGGAAGATAAAATAATATGGTGCACTGTGGTGGCAGGGCAGGCGGGAGGAAAAGTCTTTTCCAAATGCATGATCCAAAGCTGCTTCTTACCCCAGGGTTGACCACCTCCAGCACAGACACCACCACTGGATTTTACATCTAATGAGATGATTCTTGCCTCCATAAATCCACCTCAGGTATCTTCTCTGAACTCATATTCTTCTCTTAGAGTCAAAGGAGAGAAAATGAAGAATCCAGAAGGTGATTCATCCCATCTAATTTCAGGAGGACCAATCTCTCCATATATATACACACCTGTCTCCTCCCATTGAACGCAGTAGGGACTTACAGAACTAAGCTAACTTGTAGATATTTAAAACTAGGAGATATTTACCTTTCTTTTAGATGTGACTTCCTCAGGCTTTGTTTTAACATTATGAAAGCTAAAAAAATGTTAAAAACTGGTTTGTTTTTTGTTTTGTTTTGCTTTAAAAAGTGGTGATTTTCCCATATAATGACTAATTTCTTGAAGCTGGAACTGCAAGAAAAATATCAAATATTGTGAAGATTGGCACAACTACTTTATCAACCTATTACATCATCTCCTCCATAAATAAGTACAGATGTCTCATATTTCACTAGGTTTTTGATGATCAAAGCTGTACAAGGTGTTTTATTAATTCATTGTTGGGTTTAGTTTATTTCATATTTCTTGTGAATCATGCACTTACCGTTTTTGAGGAGGTGAAAACTTTTTTTTCTGAATTTTGAGGATATGGGAGAGATGATTGAAAAACTATTTTTCTTTTCTTTTTAATGGATGTTTTTCCCAAAAGGAAAAGGAAAATCATCAGTTCAGGTACTGGGTCTTTAATTAGTTAATGTCTGAGACAACTGGCTACCAGACTAAGGTGAGATAGATATATTATAATATGGCATGGAATATTTCCCAGTTCAAAAATAAACTCAATGTGTAGGTCTTTCATACAAGAACAGATTTATTTTGCACACTATGTGGACAGGGCAGAGGCTATATTTCTGTCTATGATTCACAACCGAAAGTTTTTTCTTAGTTTCTCCCATGTTAGGCTTGAACATCTTGTTTAAGACTCACAGAATTTATGTATTTGTATATTAATATTGCTGTAGAAAGATTTACTTTTTAATTATTTACAGGGATGTGGAATTTCTCACAGCTAAATTAAAATAAAATACACACACCTCAGTGGCATGCAGGATGCTGGAGAGGACAATGCCGCATATGAAGGAGTCACCCTTAGAAATCCAAGTCTAAAGAATGAGCTGTGTTCTGCAGTGGTTCCTGTTTTGGTTTTAGCCTTGAATTGTGGTGGAGAGAGAAAAGGCCTAATTTTCTAAACATTTAATGATGACTCTGGTGAAATAAACTCTGTCATCAGATTCTCATTATCAGACATCTGTATCTACATCTATATATCTATAATTATGTATATATATAATATATATACATATATAGAAACACTTCTATATATTATAAGTTATGTATATATAAACTACTCACAAAAGGAGGATCAGAATGAGTGGCTAATGGACATATCAAGAATGCCAAATCATCCCAACAAGATAATAAACCAACCCACTACCCTCTATGACAGACTCAAAGCAGTAGTAGATTATATATATATGTGACTTCAGTAAGGGTTTTAATACTGGTGTTGTCATAATAAATCTAGGGAATTATGATCAGGATAGACTAAGTTGAGAGGATAACAAAGCTATCAGTCTTTCGTTGTGGAATTGGAATTATCAGACTGCATCTTAAGCAGGGTATGAAACCTGACTCCTACCTTGTCTTTATCTACTTAGGTCACTGATCTCCTCTGTACAGCCCTAAGGCATAGGGAGGGAAGGATCTCACAGTTACAGAGATGACCCCTTAAGCCCTGATCCCATTGCATGATGTGTCCCCAGCTTGAGAAGCACGCACAGCCTGCTCTGGGATCCAGGCACCAGACACAGCTGGTTGGAGGATTATAGATGAAGGAACGCGAGAGCAACCATGTGTCTAAATTGCAATGGGGCCAGATGTAGTCCAAATAATGAGAGATTAAGACATGGGAACCCCTCTGTAAGTCTCAGACCTATTGCATAAGAAGGTCAAGAATCCTTTTCACCACACTGTCTTAACTTCAGGACTTAGGAGAAATCCAGTGATCTTTAAGTTTGTAAAAAATTTTCCACTGATTTTGAGGAGGGGCTGACCTGAGTCTGAGGTCACTGGAGCAAAAATATTTCTGTCTCTTTCAGTCTCCTCTTCTATGTGTCATTGTTTGGATAAGGCTTGCATTTCTTGGGGTTTGGCTGCACAGGACCACAGCCGTGCAATGACTTCATGTCATCCTGTGATCACGTATGTGAGGGCAGTTCATCTAAAATTCCTTATCAAATTCACCTTGTCTTTATTTGGGGAAAATAAACAAAAACTCTGCTTCAGGGTTTGTTCTGTCTGACCAATGCTGAGGTTGAGTGAGGGACTCAGGCTGTTGGACCTGATTTTTAGGAGGCAGCGGCCAAGTATGATAGTCGAGAAAAGCCAAGATGAAAAACCAGAGAAGCCAAGGAATGATTCAGTCCCATTTGCAAGACAAGTGAGTGGGAAGCCACAGTGCCTACACTGCGTGTACAAACAGGGCAAGGATCCCACAAGGCAAAAACAAAGTCAGGTGGCCTGGTAAGAGGCAAAAAAAAGGTGTCAGAGCTAAGACAGGCGGGTGAGAACAAGCCACGGAAATGTGGCAGCGGCCAAGTTGCGCACTGAGCAGCCAAAAGCAACTGGTGTGACTCCTTCCTATCCCAGATGGGTGGAGAAACTATGACTTGGGTTTCCAGTCCTGTCCTGAGTCTCCTGAGGAATGGACTGTGGTCAGCTGTAACTGGAGTGGTCAAACAAAGAAGAAGAAAGGTRAGGGTTCATGCATTTATCATGGGAAAGGGGTCAGGTGGGGCTTGAAACATTCCCCTTTTTACTAACTGGCAGGCAAGTCCATGAAGGTGCTCAGACCCAGGTACTCAAAGGTAAGAAAGTGCCTTACTCCCTTTGAAGAGCAGGTACCACATGAGACCTTTGAAGGCTCAGCTGTACAATAAAAGGTCCCAAAAGTGATTTTCACCAAACTCAGCAGCAAACAGCRTTACACAAAACTGGCATCCAGAACTGATACAATACAGGGCTTTGAAATGCTGGGCATCCTGTAGTGTTGAGACCAAAAGGGTAATAGCAGAGAAACTCCTGTTCTCCTGACATTAACATGTTCCAGCACCTCTCCTGTTTTATCAGTTGATGTCCTGTGGGAACAGCATGAATCCTAAGTTGTACTCCAGAGGGAAAGGGATAATTTTTTTTTTTTCTCTCGCAATTCTAATAAAACAAAGCCCCTAAACATTATTCAATGATAGAAAACCCACATCTTCCAAGAGCTTTAGTAGTCCACCCCAGCCTCCTACACATGGTATAAGATGCATCCCTGACCCTTTTTCTCCTGGTTCTCTGCACTAGGCCTGTGCTCTGTAACTTGTACACAGGGTTGTGATGTTGCTGCTGTTACAGGACCCCATGCATCAGCCCCAACTTCTGTTGTTTTGATGCAAAATCCAACTACTGACAGCATTTGTTGTGGGAAATGTTGAAATATGCAGTGCCAGCTGTGGTCCTGTACTGCACTGGGGAGTCGTGCTACCTTCCCACCCAAAGCTCTCCACTCCTGGCTCTCCCCACTCCAAGCTGAGCCCTCTGACCTTCTCTCTGGCATACATCTCGAAGCTCCAGATGCATTTGTATGATCCTGTACAATGCAGCCCTCCCACATCAAAGATTCTGGCTTAACGAGCTGGGTCTTTGCGCTTTCACTACAGACACCCTCTTTTTTTCATTCGGTGTTTGTACAGCATCTAACATAATGGGAGTCTGCCACCTAGAAAGGTGATCAATAAGTATTTGTACAGTGATAGTAACAGACCATTAACTGCTTTCCCTTGACACAGCTCCAGGAGAAGCTGTAACAAGCTGTTCTTTGCTCCTTTTTGAAACAAGGGAAAAAATCATACCACTTTCTCCTTCTTCGAATATATATATATTTTATATTTTACTGTGGTGTGTTCCAAATACCGCTAGCTCTTGGCGGCTGAGGGAAAACATGGTGCTGCCAGAACTTTTGCTCTTATGTCTAGTTTCCATGTTTTTTCAGGGAAGATCATGCCAAGCCCTCGCTGCTATTGTCTTTTCAACAGGAGGAATATGCCAATGCTTTTCCAGCCTTTCAATCATGACGTTGCATCCTGTGCCCTTCCTTGTTATTTTCCAAAACTCTGTTTTGCCAGGACCATTTGCTAGAATTTCCAAACAAGTTATCCAATGGTCATTGCTCTGTGAGCCATTCAAGACTGTTCTTACACTAGGACTTTTTTCCTCTGAGCAAAAAACCACAAACAAACAGTGTCCACTATTTCTCCTTTGTGCATGCTAAGGAAAGACTAGGGGGAAAACCAGAAGTTGACATTAATGGGTATGACATCCGTGCTGTAAGAGTCAATGAATTAGATGCTATACAGATTTTGTTATCACTGGGAAAGGGATCCTAAAATGTGCTGCCCACTGCTCTTGCATGAGTAACGATGAGAGAAAGATCCAGCAGCACTGCAGAACAGTCCCTTTAGGATATTCAGGTATGTCCTAATTGGGGGTAGCTATTGCTTTCTAGGTGGTAAGAAAAAAGGCCAACAAGCAGTGTTACATCACCCTAGGCCTGCCCTGGAGAAGGTTCTGTGAAGGGACACATGGAAGCACCACTCCAGCTATATGTAAGAGTTGCTCAGGGCACCCTGCAGTGAAGACAGCAGCTCTGGAGAAAGGAGCTTGGGAAAAGCCAAGCAATAGGCYCTAGTTTACCAGCCATGACTGCTGCTAAACAAGGTTTGGCCAACAGTTGCATACTGTGGAAAAGAAAATATGTYTGTGACAGTACTTGCTAGCAGGTGATTCAGGCTGTGGTCAGTGGCTTTAATGTCAGAGCCCAGAAAAAAAAGAAGAGGCTCATTCTGTTCACTCAAACCGGTGAACAGAATTTTAATATGGCTTCATGTACTTACCTATTCCCCAGGTGGGTGTGTATACAGGAGGGTGGTAGGAAAGAGGCAGGAATAAGGGATGTCACCCCATCAAATCCTATACTGCAAGAAATGCTTCCTACCTCGACTGGAGTCATTGGGTTGTCTTCAGCCTGACACTTCTGCTAATTATTCTGCCTCCTTTCATTCCCCCTCCAGACTCMGATCCTGCCAGGTTGCAGTCTGCTTCACACTTCAAGATAAACACAACCTGAACACACGGTTCTCAAATAAGCTGACTTCTCAGAGCAGTGAAGCTGCGGGAAATCAACCATTAACCCATGCTACTTCTTGTAGCACCTACTGATAGACCCCCTGCACATGCAGACACAGGTGCACACACACACCCCCCTACCACACCTACCCTCCACCCAACTAATGGACTTGAAAGCCACATTTTGTGTCTTCATAGTAAGTGGAAGCCAGCTGCTCATTACCTTCAGAGTCAGGAAGAGCCTTTACTACTTCAAGGAATAATAAATAGGTAGTGCAGCACTGTGATTTTTCACCCAATTCATGACTCTCTGTACTGATCTATTGTCCAGAGGACAATCATGACTGATACATGGAGTCACAGAATATCAGAATATCCTTGGCCTTTCATAACAGCTAGTAGGTCCTACACTTAATAGAGCCCTCTGAGAAGGTATATTCCCATACTTTAACTTAATGTTGAAGTCCTTACATGACCTGCAGTGGAGATGCCACACAAGGGACACCAAAACTTGAGAATCCTCTTCTCTGGCCTGTCACCTAACATGGTTCTGAAGATATCCATGAGTGAGAAAGAAGTGTGAACTACTGGTTAGGGTTTTATATTCTTCCTGGTCTTTCCATCTGCATGAAACCTGTCACACAGAGCATATGAGCTGCTAGGGTGCAGGTGTGAACAGAAGCCCTGGCTACAGTTGCTTTAACTCCCAAAGTTGCTTATTCAGTTTTCATCCTGTCGACTTTGATGAACAGGCAATGCTCTGAAATTTCATGGCTTTGCTCACACTCCATTTCAAAACAAAACAGGTGTTACCTGAAATTTCAGAATTGCCTTTGAAACAGGAATCCTAGTTCCTACCTTGTTCTGCAACCCCCGATTTCAACAGCACCCATCCATGCCTTGTCTTCTATTTTGGACCTACAGTACAAGATCTTCTGGGTGCTGGATACCAGTTCTCCTTTTCTAGAAAATATGACATGGAGGGGATGGTCTGTTAAGTGTTATCCTTAGGCATGTACATTATGATTAAACGAGACTAATACCAGCTCAGAGACTGTGGGTACAGCAGGAAGAGCCCCTCCTCCTTCATGCATACCCTTCCAGCCTCTTCAGTGCCTCTTTATTGGGTACACAACCTCTCTTGGCTGATACTGCATAGAGTTACACCAATTAAGGCATATGTCACAACAGGGAATGGGATACTGCCTGGGAGAGAAGGAAGGAAGAGGAAAATTCAGAGGTGTCCTGAGTGATGACTCAGTCTAAGAGAAAAGTGGGGCCATGGGGTGGATCTCTTTCAGGCTCTGTACAAGTAGGTTTGTCTAGTGGCCTGGAAAGGAGAGATAGCTGCAACCAGCTCAGACTTGGAAGAGGGCAAAAAAAAAAAAAAAGAGAAACTGTTGTGATCGTTTAGTTGGTTGGCTAAGGACAACATGAGAGGTGAAGGAAGCTTATGAGACAACAGGGTAAACAGTATGTGTACATCAAATGTGGTCAAAACTGTCTAAACGTATTGGGGGTGTGATTTCAGTGACAGTGCGCTCCAGAGCATGGTGCATCATGGAGTGGCTGGGTTGTCTCCGATACTGATGTCAGTAAAGGGATCA
>JAYKAV010000755.1:1064242-1134566 GCA_035582835.1 Phoebastria nigripes
CTCATACTGCTCTCACCCCATCTGTAGCAGGACAGGTGTGCAGCAAGACAAGAAAACTTGATGGTCTGGAGGCATAGTGGAATCAAGAGAGGAAGAAGAGGGACAGAAGGTGGCCAGATGTGAAAGGTAAAATAGTAGCAAACTAAAACCTTTAACTGCAAGGGGTTAGTGATGGAGATAACGACAATGAGGATATGAAAAYAAGGGGTTTACCTATTTACAACTGTGCATTGGAGTATTTTCTCCATTAGAAAATTCGGTAGATTTTCAGGCTTTCCTCCCCGTAATGACAGCACRATCAGACTGGAGATTTCTTCCTGGGCCAGCCAGACCGTCCTCCCACACCAGCATAACATGTGCTAGTCCTGATATCTGTTGAAACCTGTTCCCAAGTGTTTTCAAGAGTTTTTTTCTCAGTGCCCTGTATGATGTATCTAAAATTCTCTACAAATCTGTTRCACTTCTCCTGATAATTGATGATTTTCCAAAAGCTCATGGGAAGTCATGTCTGCCTCCAATATCTGTTGAAGAAAAGTTTTGACTCCCCAAGTGTCAAGAAAAAGGTCTCGAAAATGTGAGTCTAGTTACATCAAAGACTGAACAGACAATAATATTAACAAGACCTCACTCATATACAGCTATACACATGCTAAATACATATTTCTGTTATATGCAAATTATTTATGCTATTACACTTACTTATTATTTTGTATCATGGACATATGTAAGCAAAATGCTGTGATATTTGGGATGGTCAGTGCCAGGACTGATATAGACTTGTTTATTATGCTAGAACTTCCCCTGGTTTGGTAAACTGTGGCTAAAGTTACACACCAGTGAGCATCTGCTGAGACGGTATTATGTTGCCCTGATGATGCAAATTGTCCCTTTGCTCCCTAAGGAGTCAAGTACATCTTGCTCAGTGTTTCAGTAGTCAAGGAGAAAGCTCCCAGCAACATTGCAGCACCAGTAAGCGGGTTCATGCTGTAAAGAGAGAAGCCATGGACTGAGAGAGGAGGGAGGGGGGATTGCAGGGTTTGGGGGGTGAAGTTTTAGAAGACAAAAAGAACTGAAATTTTTCAGTTTGCAGGCTGGTGTCACTGGCTTTTCTGGGGTAGAGAGCCYTGTAAGGGACACTTGGAGTGGGAGAAGGGGGACATCTGACACCCTTGGTCTCCTCTGGACATCAGTTCATCCTGGTCTGGGGTGGCTGGTGGATTCAGGTTCTCTCTTTTCAAGGAACAAGCGGGATGATGAGCACTCCGAGGGCTAAAATTAGGTGGCATGAACCCTGACCTTAGTCTCACGGCCCCACAGTCTCCATCCTGCAAAGTGAGGATGGGATCCTGCCCTTCCCTGGTTGCGCTGTTTGGACCTTGCTAGGTTCCGTCACAGCAGCAACCGCAACCCCAGAGGTACCTACCACAGGAGTTTTGCTGCTCTGCAGTCAGTTTTCCTTAGCAACAGCAGCTCTTTCCACTTCTCTTCAGAGGACCTCAGCTTGCCCAAGCTAAAGAAACCAGGCTAATACCTACGTGAGGGCAGTAGGTATAATCATATTCATTTCACTTTCTGGTAAGCTGAGCAGGGGGGAGAGGCCTCATATGAACTCTGCTGACCTTAGATGAACCTCGGTCAACTTTCCTCCCCTTGCCATGTGCTCTGATTATTCATTTGCAAACTCCCGGAGGCCCCGTCTCACTGCATCCCGCTCGCTTCTCTCCTCGAAATCCTCCACATCGACAGCTTTGCTTTGGCAGCAGAGGGCACTGCCCCCTTCTTAATTTTTTTTCCACACTCATCCCCTCCCTCATACTCCTCCAAGGGCTGCAATTACGCTCTCGGTAAGTGGTGCTGTCTGTCTGCAAGCTCCTGAGAGTTTGATTTGTCTTGGCTCCCAGCTCTGACATGCCTGGGAAGGGCAAGGAAAGGAAATGGGTGGGAGCTCCCATCTAACCACGAACTTGTCCTCCCCCCCCTTTTCTTTTTCTCCCCATCCCCTTCCCTCCCCCATCCCAACCAGAGGAAGGATCACGCTGCATCGCTTAGAATTGCTCTGAAAGTTTGGTTTGGAAATATTTTTTTTTCTTCCCTTTCAAATGAAATACGCTGCGAGTTTCTCCCATTTCCATGCGCTCACAATGAAATGGGGTTGTTATTACAAAAGGCAGAGGGTGTATGTGTGCATGCCTGCAATGYGTGTTTGCTTGCTCACATGTGCTTGTGTGGGGGCGTGTAGTAAGTAGTGCTACGTACTTGTGAGCAGGCAGGAACTACACCACCACTTCTAAATATCCATGCATTTTATTTGCTCTTCCTGAAGATTGCACTGCACCATGGTCCTTTATGGTTTAAAAATGAATCTCTCTTACTGTCCTTCTCCTGATCTATTTATTTTCTAGGCTTTTTAAGTTATAGGCCCATCCTGACAAGTGCTGAGTCCCCCCAGGGATCATCAAACATACAATTCGGGTCTGAGGAATGGAGAGGAGGACTCAGCCATGAGTCTGCCCCTCATTTCTCTGCATGTGGATAAATCTCACATTTGCATTGCACAGTGATATAACCTCTCTCCCATTTTACCACACTCCTGTAACAAAAACGGGTGAATCTTTAATCTGCCTTATACCTGTTGGGGAGTTTCCGACATTGTGTTTTGATGACCAAGAAAGATGATGGCACAACCATAGCTGTGCCTTTGAATAGGATCCCTAGGATTCATATGATGCTGTGGATCAGAGCTGTACCTGGGCACGTACCACAGCAGTTTCACAGTGAAACAGAGGGAAGTGAGGGGTTTAACAGGAGTGCGAGGAAGCTGTAGCGATTGCACACCTCCAAAAAAAAAGATATTCAGGGTCTTGTGCCATCAATAACAGCACTGGTGGACTGTACCACTGGAGGTAACCCTCGTGTTTTAGCCTTAGACACAGATACCCCCTCACTCTGCAGCTATCCATACCCCACCCTCATCCTCTGAATGCAGTCAAGGGTGCCCAGAGGTGGGGAGGTGGAAGTAGAGAGGGTCCTAACCTCAGTTTTTCTATGGGTTTTGGAACCTCCAAGAATCCCTGGATGCAGTCCCTGCCTTTCCCCCCCACAAGCAGCATGTGTTGATGAAAGGCACACGTCCCCTTCTTGCAGCCAGCCACACTAAAGGGCATCACTTGCTAGCTGTTAACTTTGGTCTGGTGATTAAAGAACCACCCTTGTCTTCAGGGCACGAGGTACCAACACTTCACTTTCYGCCCTTCTTTGTTGCTCTCGCACGCTTGGCTTGTAGGATCCTTTTTTAAAGCGTGAGCAGTCCCACAGCAAAGTGCGGTGGATGCCCACAATGAAGTCTGTCTGCAGAGGAAAAGTGACGTGTACCCAGTCTGCCATGTGTTCTCAGGAGGTGATGATGCTCTTCCCCGTTGGCACTGGGCCATCGCATGATCTGGAGGTAAACACTGAGAGGCCTATTTGAAAGGGAAAACACTTGATGGCCACATCTCGTTTTTAAACCTCTGCACAGCCATGGTTTTTTTTTTGTTTTTTTTTTTTTACCTTGGCTCTATGTGAGCATTTGACAGACAGTGCTAGCGTCTGACCTGCCATCCTCTTTGCTTTGAAGGAACCTCAGCAGACAAGCAGAGCTGGRAAGCAGCTAGGCTCTGATTTTTGTTTTACCAAAGGCTGGCATCCTGAACACATAAAAGGCAAACGATAGGATGGGAAGGGTGGTCTCTGCACTTGCAAACAGAAATAAGACACATGGGAAGAAAGAAACAAATATGCTAAATAATTTCCCCTGGTTTGGAAAAGGAAACATGGAAAACTAACAGCCTCCAAGCACAGGTTGTGGCTTTTGGGAGAAAGAATGTGAACAGTCACTTTCTCATCCTGTTTCTGTCATTCCAAGACTTGTGTGAAAAGGCTGATGTTGAATCCCAGTTAGCCATAAAATAACAACAACAAGTCTGCCCAGTGGCTGCGATTTGCCAATTGTGAGCTTTCTGCACCTACACCAGGACTCAGAAAGACGGAAGTCTGCAAAACATCCCAGCTAGGAGTGCAGAATCCTTGAAAAATATAATCTCACCCACGGGGACAATCTGATTAAATGAGTGTTACTTATTGTTCCAACACCATGGCAATGTCTCCAGAAGGAATACAAATCACTTAGTGCAATGAGATAGAGCCAGCTGAGCAGGTACCAGGAATGTGGGAGTTGCATATTAGTCACCCAGGAGGAAGAGCTATTGCTTTTTTTTTAATTTATTTTATTTTTATTCGCCTGTACTTGTCACCCCACCACCATTTTTTATAGTGAAACTAGTAAGATAGTCTGATCCAGAAAATACTGAGCACATCACAGCATTTTTCCATTGCCCGTGTGAACCAGGTGGGACCTTAGTGTTCGATCCTGATCAAATCTCAGTGGGAAATCAGCACAGCTCTGCTGAAGTCAGTGAGGGGTTCTCATCTATCACTTGTTTTATTAATATTGCTCTGTCTACAGGTCCAGACTCTCCAAGAACACATCTTCTATTTCATTGCCTCTCATCGAAGGCAATGTGTGAGTGCTGATTTGCCCAGGCTGAGGATCTGATCCAGGTCTTTCATTGTTGTTTTTTTTTCTCTCTCTCTTTCTCCCTCTCTCTCTTTTATAGCAGCGTTGGAATTGCTGTAAGGTTTACAGTGCAGTAATAATCACCTCATTATTATTAATAACCATGGCAACAGAATGGAAATTAATCACACTACTTCTGTTTATCCCCATAGAAACAGAGCCAAAACAAACAAGACTTATCCACAATGCCTATTCCTAGAAATCATACATACTACATAATTACCAATGAAATGAACCAGCAACTACAAGCTGCCTAGACTATCCAGTAGCACCTATGCAAAGGTCAAGGATATATAGTCAGGTCAGTAGTCAGAAGGGATGCTTCCTCAGGTTGAAATTAGCGGGTGACAAATACCTTCAGTAACTTTGCTCATTTTCTTGATTTGTACTCTCCAGCATTTGTCCTGGTGACTGACTGCTGAGAGGCATTAACAGGAGTTATTCTTCTTTTCATTTTAAAAAATTTTATGGGATAAGTAGGTCTAAACTRGTCAGTGATTGGAAGGGAGGTTTCAGAGTAATATCATTTTCTGTGAACTTCTGACGAAACTCGAGAGACAACACTTCTTCCCATGTGTCAAGCAATAAGGTAAAGTACCAGTCCAGCAGTGAGGATAATAATTGGAAAGAGTGCRAACGCAATATAGATATTTTTAGTTTGTAGTGTCATCATCCTCATTTGCAGGAGGTATGGAGGATATAGACCTCACACTCATTTCTTATGCAGAGAAGTGAAACTCCAAGACTTTTGCAGGAGAATCTCTGTCCTGCCACAGTCATTTTTCATTCAGATTCAGTTGCACAGCAGTCGTGTCATCTGCCCTCCCCCTCCCAGACCATTACTGCATTTTATTTAGGCTGTCACTAACAGAYAATCTAACCCTTGCATCTGCTTTTGCCTACAGCTTAATGACACACACAGGGGACTACTTTCCAGGCTTTCAAAGCAAAGAATTCATCTCTCAGATGATCCTTCAAAACCAGAGGTTCTGCTGACTCTTATCTGCAGATGCAGCAGCACAGATTAGAGTTGGTGCAGAAAGATGAGAGAGGCACAGGACACAATGATGATTGAAACCACAAYTCTCTGTGAAGCGTTTTTTGCAACAGGATCTGGTCAGGCTTAAAACCTCAGGGTACTTGAATTCAGCTGTGTGTTGGAAACCTATACTGCTTTCAGTAAAGAACTGAAACTCGACCATGTGGAGGAGGGACATGTAGTTGCGATGTCTTCCAAAACCTCAAGAGATCTTGATGGATCTTCTCACTCTAATATAGTCTCTCCTGTAACTGTGAAAAATCATACCATCTACCTCTTATCTCTATCTCTCACCTAGAAAATGGGAATAACAATCTTCTTTTCCTAAATACCACTTATTTTATCTATATAGTATATACATTTTGGTGGACAGAGAAATTCTCTTACTGTCTCACTGTACTGTCTATTTGTACAGATAGGCTAAATCATCTTCAAATGGAGGAATTAAAACTGGAAATGATAGAGGGAGCAGCCCTGAGAACAATCTGCTTTATGAGGTTTAACTGACCTTTTAAGCTTACCAAAAAGACAGAGAAAGTATAATTAGCTGGGATGAATCCCATCTGAACTTCCTCCAGCCAGTCCTCCTGAATCCAATTAAACACAACTTTTCCACGTCGAAGGACATTTGAGGAGAGATTGATATTGCTATTGGGCAATGCAAAGACACTCAGAAGTGTTTTCTGCATGTTTTATATGATCCACTCCCAGAATTATGATTTTTAGTCCAAAAGACACCAGCACTGACAGGTCCCTGAAATTACAGGTCCTGTGTAGTCTGTGTCCCCCAAGACACTAAACGAGGAGGGACATGACAAAAGAAGTCAGTACGTTTGCAGTTCTGCATCATATAATATTGACATGTTCTCCACTGACTATACTGAAATTCCAGATTTCCTCAGATGGATATGTGGGATGTTGTTTGTTAGGTTATTTGACTAAAAGCTAATCACATTAAATAAGGCTTGGCGAAGATTGGGAATGTATGCTGTGTGACAGCCTGGCCACTGTCTGAACTAGGTACTCAGAACAGCAGAGGCTGCCTCCCTCTCTCAGACCGGGGCAGGAGGAAGCCCCTGGGTCCTGAAATCCTCACAATCCAGCAACCTCTGACATGTTCCACCATTTAAACACAGAGACCTGGTGTGCATGAGGGTATCCCCCTGAGCCTCTGCCTTCCAGAGGGGCACAGGGTAACTGAAGGGTGCTCCTGTGTTGTAGCTGCTGACCCCAGATGTCTTCAGGAAATTTCAAATGGCATGAGATGATACCCACTGCAAGACAGCTGATTTGCACCCTAAACCATACACATATATTTAATCAATCAGATTAATCCAATTTGATGTGCCTACCATCCACTCATCAACAGCAAATGAGGATTAGTCATCTTTTAATGTTCACGTAAACGCTTTCCCGAAGAGGAGCTACTCAAACATAGCTTTGGGAAGCTTAAAGGAAGACTTAATGGCTGAAATCCTCTTCTTTTATGGTCCATRGGAAATCAAGATGAATTACCTCATTGATCCATTCTTGAAAACTCCATGTCAGTTTTGCCAGTTAATGGTCTGCCTTTGTGTAGGGGAAGACTATGAAGTATGTAGGTATACAGTGAGACATGCAGATGCTTGCTCCATTCAGTTATTTCCAAATACATTGATGTACCCACAGAAATGTTCTTGCAGTGTGGTGTAGCATGCAATACACAGCMAATTGCTTGCTTTGGGGCCTGAATTCTTCCTGCAAATCTCATTAATATCACAGACAACTTTTTCTGAAGTTGAAATAGGACTGGCAGACAGTGCTTGTGTTCTCCCAGCTTCCAGGAAGGAAGATTCAAATAAAACATTATGAGAAATAGTAGGGACAGTAGAGTGCTGGAATCAGTTGCCCGGAAAGGCTGTGGAAATTCCTTCAYTGGAGAGCTTTGGAAAAATCCTAGACAGTCGTATGTCAGGAATTGTGTAAGCAGAGTGGTTTCTTCCCCAGAGCAGGAGGCTGGAGTAGATGACCTTATTCTTGTCTTCCTCTGCCCATTTTAACTTGTGCCTGTGCTTCTTTGACTAGATTTGCCAATTCTCTTTGAAAACTGATGGGCATTAGTCTAGTAGTTTATCCATTACTGCAAACTTAGATCCCTAGAATTGATAATAATAGCACCGGTAARGACACATCTGGAGCACTGTGCTCAGTTCTAGGCTTCCCAGTACAGGAAAGACATGGACATACTAGAGCAAATCCAGCGAAGGGCCACAAAAATGACTAAGGGACTGGAGCGTCTGTCATATGAAGAGAGGCTGAAAGAGCTGGGACTGTTCAGTGTGGAGAAGAGAAGGTTCAGGGGGATCTTACCAATGTGTATAAACACACGATGGGAGGAGTAAAGAAATAAAGAAGATGGAGTCAGATTTTTCTCAGTGGTGCCCAGTGACAGGACAAGAGGCAATGGGCACAAACTGAAACACAAAATTCCATCTTAAACCTTTTATTTTTTTTTACTGAGAAGGTGGTTGAACACTGGACCAGGTTGTCCAGAGAGGTTGTGGAGTCTCCATCCTTGGAGATATCAAAACCCAACTGGACATGGCCCCGAGCAACCTGTTGTAACCGACCCTGCTTGAGCAGAGGGTTGGACTAGATGATCTCCAGAGGTCCCTGCCAGCCTCAGCAATTCTGTAATATTGTGATTGTGTGGTGAGGAATGGTGTCTTGGGCTTTTAAATTAGAGAGAAATCAAAGTAAGTACTCAGGTTTCTAGAAGACCTGTATTGTTTGTTAATTCATGTTTATGTATGTTCAGTACTCATCTTGCTAAAGTTGGATACACTCACAAAAGTACTATACTTTGCAGGTTCCAGTCCCTGTTAACAGAACCACTTTTAAGGTTAGCAAATTGACATTTTAAAATGTTAACAAAAAATTATTCAAATGCAACTGATATTTCCTACTCCATAGGTAGGATAGGTCATCTTTGACTTCATCCCTTTAGCAGAACCTTTCCAACTGTTGTGGTTTAACCCGGCAGGCAGCTAAACACCACACAGCCTCTCGCTCACTCCCCCCTCCCCTCAGTGGGATGGGGGAGAGAATCGGAAAAAAAAGAAGTAAAATTCGTGGATTGAGATAAAGACAGTTTAATAAAGCAGAAAAGGAAGGGAAAATAATGATGATGATGATGATGATGATAATAATAATAATAATAATGGTAGAATATACAAAATGAGTGATGCACAATGCAATTGCTCACCACCCGCTGAGCGATACCCAAACAGCGMTCGCYACTTCCTGGACCACGCCTCCTATTTATATATTGAGCATGACGTCATATGGTATGGAATACCCCGTTGGCCAGTTGGGCTAGCTGTCCCGGCTATGCTCCCTCCCAGCTTCTTGTGCACCTGGCAGAGCATGGGAAGCTGAAAAGTCCTTGACTAGTAGACTACTTAGCAACAACTGAAAACATCAGTGTGTTATCAACATTCTTTTCATACTAAATCCAAAACACAGCACTAGGAAGAAAATTAACTCTATCCCAGCCGAAGCCACAACACCAACAGATATCTTAAGTACTGATCTGACACTGCCTTTGTTTCAAGACATCAGAGGATTGTTCTTGTTGGGATTTCACTCTGGCTCATCACTTCCCATTTTCATAAACAATGATCTTTTACCATYTGCACTTTTTAAACTCAAAGGAAGGCACAACTCTTCCCTATAAAGCTCCATGTGCAATGCTTCTAAACCCATCATCAGACCTGAATGAACCAATAGGTAGGAACAAGGAGAATAAAAGCTCAAGAAAAAAATAATTATTTAGCTCTTGAATAATCTAGTATTCTTCAATAGGTGTGCATGAACAGCAAAATTCTACTTACTATGGGAAAGTCTTGTCTTACAATTTTTCTGAGCCTAAAATAAATCATAAGGGTTTGTGTCCTGGAAGAAAAAACATTTGTAGAGCAGTTAAAAAGGTGAATTTGTCAATCAGCTAACCCGAGTTAAATGAGAGTCACAAGCTTTTACATAAAGTGGCATAGGGATTATTTTTTTTTAATCTGAAGCAGAATCCAGCCCCAATATCCTTCCTGCTACTTAGCGAAGTTACAAAAAAACAACGTATTTCATGATAGTACTGCCAACACAAAGTAATATTTTATACAAAAGACGTCTACCCACAAACTCTGACCTTTAAAATATTATATAAAACTTTTACTAAGAGATACAAACAGTTTGTTAATGTTAGCAGGGACAGTGAAGTAAGAAAAATACTTTTCTTCCCATTAATTGAAGACAGAGRTTGCTCAAATCCTAGCTCGCTTGTGTGAGGAGGATTTATGATTTCAGACCTTGTAGAGGCATTCAAGCAGTTTGACAAAGTATCAGTATGAGAGATGTAAACTTCATTATACTGATAACTTTGAGTTTATCCTGACAAAAACAGGCAAGATATCAAGTCCTCAAGGTATCCATTCAATTCTTGTGCTTGGAGATTTGATGATGGGAGGATGTTAGAATCACTCTCTGCTGAGATAATGCTACTGAAGATCCACTGCAAAGCCCCATCTTTCACCTGTACTGGAAAATCGTCTTCGGAACAGGTCCTGAGGCTTTCCCTGGCTCTTTATTACCAGCTCAGTGTTTGGACTTCCATGGAAGTCTGAGTAGATAACTGAAAAAAGGRCAGAAGACATGCCTTCTCCTCCATCTTATCTCCTTGCAGGTTTTCTTTATGTTCAAATTCTTTAGGCTGTGTTGGACAAGCTAACCCACGATGAGGAATTGTAGTAAATTCTTTGCATTGAAGGGAAGATTATCGTTATCTGCTGTCTTCACTGTTTCCTTCTTCTTTTGATCATTCCCACAAACATAATAGCTCAGCCAGTTTCTCTGATGCAGACTCTGACAGATGGACACTGACCACTTCCAAATCTTTGTCTCCCAGAACGGTATTGAACTACACCATCTCCCCATCACCTATTCTTACTTACAAGAACTTTTAAAAAAAATTTTCTAATGGCAGTTTGAAAGGACAAACAAATTCTTTTTCTTGCCATTCTGCATAAGTTTGCCATTCCTAAYATTAAATCATTTGGCCACACTCCAGATCTTCCTTACAGTGATGTCCTTCTCCTCTGCAGGCAGGAGAGTTGACAAGCCTTCCAGCTGGCCTTGTTTAATCTCCATTGTTCTAGACTGCTGCTTTTGCTGCATTGTGTATTAGTTTCTCAAGATCATAAAATAAATTGCTTGCCAAGACATCACATAGCCTAATGACTCACAACACTTCTGGTTTTAAAGAGCAGGTAAACCCAAAAGGGGAGTTGCTATCACTGTTTCTTTTCTGTTTTGTGCTATCTATAACAACAGAATTTGAGCTTTGAAAATTCTTACAAGAGCCCCAGACAGCATTTCTTAACCAGTCTGAGGGCAGTTAACAGGTTTCATGAAAAAGCCATGATTGTTTCATCTGTATGTGATGTCACAAAGATAAACCAGGCAAATTACTGCATCATCCTCACCATAAAAAGATARATGAAAACAAAGCAAGTCTTTCTGGAAAGAGGGGAGGATGGTCTAGCCAAGGCTGTTTTAGAACAAGCCTGTTGTATGCTCTCAGATTGTCACATAGACCCACATTTTGAAAGGCATCTACCTGAACGTCATCTGAAGTTTGCAGCAAAGGTGCCTCAGACAAAGGCTGGAAACAGTAGTGCCCAAGTTCATTGATGGAACAGAACACGTCCCTTAAGGATAAAGGAATAAAGGAACAGAGTATTTCCTTCCTCTACTTGAGAATGCAATATTAAAGGAGTTATTGGAACCATATCATTAGACTGGTACAGTCCTGTCAACCCACAAAAGCAGGAATTGAATGATAGATAATGCCGACTTACACAGATGTGAATCAGAAATTACTCTACTCAATACARTTACTTATGATCTTCTTCATCTAAGGTCACAAGCAGCCTACTATTTTCACAGCTAGTCATGGATGAACCTCTCAAAAGATCTTCAGCGTTCRTCTAGGAATGTAACCTGGTTTTGCCCTGCAATGAAGCCCAGAGACCCAACTTCAAACCAAGGCCTCACCATCCTCAGAGATGCCCATTTGCATAAGAAGAAGAAATTTGTGCCCCCAAAAGTTTGCAGTCTCCTGAGACAGACAGTGAAATAYGGCTATGTCCATTCAATAGGTAGGATAAACCTAGATCCAGAGAAAGCATGACATGCCCTAGACCACAGAGGGTGTCTAAACTAAAAAAWATTGAAGCCAAACTTTTGAACCTCCTCTACATTCAGCCCATGGACCAGGAGACAATTCTTCTTTTTATCTCACTTATGTCAGTTGTGCACTGGAAAAACTCCAGTGACTCCACTGGCATGACTCTGGATTTACGGTGGCATAACTGAGGGCAGAAACTGGAGCTCTTGATTCTTCCATCTTTGCCCAGCTCTCTTGCTTATTTGCTAAGTCAGTATCTCCCCCGTTCAAGCCTGCAGCGATATGATGTGTCTGCTTTCAGGGAGTTCCCTGTTTCCTCTTTCACCATTGTGTGCGCGTATGTGTTATTGAGTGATTTTTCCACTTTCTTGAAGTTCCTTAACACCTATTAATCACTCTGTCACAGGAAGGGAATTGTTTTATTTAGTCAATGCAACTGTTTCCCATTGCATGAAGCTCTTTCCGTACGTTCACCTGTGTGTTCCTCTGTAAATAACCTTGGAGGCAGGGCTGCTGCTGCCCTAGCTGGGTTGAGCAGTCCTCACCTCCTGAATTATCTTGTTAGCAGGGTGACCTGCAAAAGGAGCATAACACATGGGTGAGTGAGATAGGGACTGTGATATGCCCACAGTGTGTGAGATTGTCTTCTCCTGTTTTGCCATTTGCACCTGACTACTTGCTGCTAGAGCCTTTCTGTTACCCAAATATCGCATAGCTCTTTGAAAAACACCCAGGTGCATTGCCTCAGAAGTCAGCCTGAAGTTCAAAGGATAATTCCCATTATCCCTGCATGGCCACTAAACCATTCAGTAGAGGGATATAGGAAGTGTCTTTCCTGTTTGTGAAGGAACTGTAGTGTGAAAAAGGCCAACTAACTGTAAGGCAGAGACAGGCTCATGTTTAAGGGGGTTATTTTCATTGTCCTTTTTTTTTTCTTCTAAATATTGTTTCCAGAATTATGTCAGAATGAAATAAGGTATTTGTTCTCTGAGAGCATTGCTTTAAAATATTAATAATAAAAACCCTGTCTAAAATAACAATATTGAATATATAACTTGTTTTTCTAACACTATTCAGATCTCTGTTGTTATGTCCAGCCCTATGGTACCGACACATATGATAGGGTAAAGAGGTGTGAGAATAAATATAAAGATCTTAGACCTTTCAGTGGATGTTTGAGGGCTTTCAAGTGTGGATTCTGGAAAGGGCAATTCTGGAGTTCACATTAGGCACAGACTCAGGTTTAATTGGCAGACTCAATGTCTCCTCTTATTTTCCCTGTCATTTTCTACTTGTGCTGCTATCTCCTTCACTGCCACTGTGCTAAATTAAACCCAGAGAAAATGGAAGAAGGTAATGCTGTGGATTCCTGTGCAGGCTGTCTTTGTATAGAGTAGCTGAATAGTAAATCAGAGTAATGCCATTTTTATGGCCCTGAGGCAGCACTTAAGAAATTGAAAAGGTATGTTTCTAGTTGTGGTTGCAGTGTATGCTTTTTCCTTTTTGTTTGTTCCTTTTTATCATTATTTTTTCTTCAGTGCTCTGGGGTCAGCTTTTCTGGTATCTTTTTATGGGAGTCTAGAGGCCCATAGTGCTAGAAGTATCATTAAAGAAATGATAAATAAGGTGGTAGGCCACCTGTTGGGATTACTAGAAGATCCTTGCTGCCTTTTACTAACCTTCCCCTCCTGCCCCTGTGCAGGAGGGCACTGAGAAGATAATCAGCTGGAGGGGTGCACTGGAATCATGTCCTTTCCTCATTGCATCCTAGGGTTTGTTCCTCACACTTGCTCTGCTCGATAGCTTGCTCTGTAGGATCAGTGGTACCTTTGCTAAAGTCAACGATGAGCCCCAGGGCTTAAATGTAGCATGCTGCACAACCTGATTGTTTCTGACTATGTGGCTGTTTTGTGGACTGTATAAARACAAACCAGCTGCAGGTCGGTGATGGTGCCAAACCTTGGGCTTGATCAGGCATGTAGCATCCTGAAGGAACCAACAAGCATACTCTTGCTGTTGGAAAAATCTAAATTATCAGGCTTGACTTCTACCTAAAGGGAGAGGCTAAACTGCTTGCCATGCTGCAAGCATAGACATTCCCATTTCAACTCGGCTCAGGTGGCAAACTTAGTAATATATAAAAACAGTCTATTTGGTCCAGTGGCAGCATTTTGAGTGAATGTGAGAGAACTGCTTTCCAGAATATACTTAAATCAAAAAAGGATGAGGGTTGGGATTAGCCAGGAATGTGTCATCTGGGGAAAGGTACCCTTCAATAAGATTAATTTCTCCCAAAGTTAGCTGGATGAAAACAGTGTGTCTCATCTGAGCTAGTTYGGGAGACTCTCTTCATAACCTGAGGTGAGAAAATATATGAGATTAATACACCCTGGGAAAGTCTGCGATGGGTCCTGTCACATTTGCCTTGCCAGTTCAAGTCAGTGTTAGTTTAATACCGGCCAGAAGTACTGTACAAGTTCCGTAGCAAAGTTCAATGTGACCATGGGGATGGAAGGATCTTGGAAAGGGATCAAAGGGGTCTGCCAGGTTTTAACTGCACATTATCAGCAAAGAAGCCCCGAACATAATATGAGGCAGAGGAGTGCCATCTGTGATTCCTAAACTGTCCTCCAAATAATGTCTGAGGTGCATTGTCCAGAAAAAAAATCTTTCCTTCATGCCCCTGAAGTTCTGGAGCAAACCCTGGTCTCCAGGGTTGTAGCACCAGCCTGTCTCAAGCTGCTTATGCTCAGCGCCAAGCAAGTCAAACGTTGAAATAACAGAACTGCCTGTGCCCAAAGTGAGGGGTGAAGGAGTCTTTCCTGTCCGTATAAACAGGCTTTATGCTTAATCTTTCGGATGAGTGTGAAGTCAATTCCTATTACCACGTTTTATAATTGGGCATTTTTGCYGATCATCGGTGATTATAAAGCAGGCTCTCATTGTACCAGGTACTGTTCAAACACACAGTAAGACAATTCTTTACCTTACACTTTCTGTAGCAAATCTTAGCTACGCAGAGATTTATAGAACAGCCTATTCTGCCCTGGAATATACGGAAACATAATTACTAGGCCAAATTTTCTCTACAATTAAAATCATGTAATTAAATCTCAGTGACTTCTGTTTCAATAAATATAAAGTTGAATTGCATAAATGTCTCATTCCGATGTTGCTAAAATAGAAAGTTTCATATTTCCAGCTCAAAAAATTATATTTTAAAAATACTTTTTAAATGAAAAAAACTATCATTTACAATTAAAGCAACATTACCATTCTCTCAAACCAGATAAGAATTTTCTATTCATTAAAGATATTTTGAGATCCTTGTCACGATTCAGAGAAGGAAATGCTGTCATGTCTCATTCTCATTAAATGGAAAAACAAAAGGTTCTCCTCTCCCTTTTATTCTAAATATGAATATGCTGAATTTCCTCAGAATGTTTCAGCACAGATAACTCTAATGATTAGTTGATTTAATGAAGGATATTGTCTCTACTGAAAAATGGTTTGTCACTTACAAATCCTTGCATGTGGCTGTCTCTTTTGAGCTGTCTGCTTTCTACCAACATCATATAGTAAGGGAGTAAGGTACAGTGAATCTTAGAAGTGTCAACATTTAACATTATATTATCTACTGATTACATTATTATCAATTAAAACAATGTCGAGTGCACACATAACCCCAAACTCAATATCTCCTGAATTTCTCAACAAATTTAATTAATTCCTTTTCTTGGTTGTGTCTGGAATATAGTCAAATCTTTCTTTGTTGTTTTCAAGGACTGGTGCCATCAGAAATACTGTATACAGTTCTGGCTATCTGTGTTAGCTGTTTTGCTGTCACTTGGTGGGAAAGATGTGCTGAAAGGTTAGTAGGATAAACTGAGGAATGGTAAGTCTGTCATGTAACAGGAAAGTAAATCAGACAACTTGGCTTTTTAGCCCTCCCCAACAAAATATGGGACAAGATATTTGTTCTCGAGTGATACAGCTGGGGAACAATCTCTGAAAATAGGGGAGGGCTACCTGTGCAAATGGCTATTCATTGTATGAGAACAAAAGGGCACAAACTAAGTGTGCACTGATGGGCTGGAAACTAGGCAGCTGGTGGTTTTCAGTGGGGTAAATAAAACTGAATTTCGACATCATGAGACTGACAAGGAAAGGTGGGCAGAGGAGCAGTGGATTAGGGGATGTATCTGGAGGGGCCGAGTGAGGCTGCAGGTTGGCCGCTCTGAAGCTACCAAGAAATTGGGTGGAATAAGGACAGACTCTGTTGTGGTTGGGGACTGTGTGTGGGAATAGAGGTCACCCCAGACACAGGCATTAGTCTGGCTTTCTTAGGTAGCTCAGGTGGCTTTACAAAATCCTAGAGGGAGAGGAAGGTAAAAGGGACCTGTCCATTTCCATTTCTGTTGTGGACACTGCTTCCTTAGCCTGTATAAGAGAATGTCATCCAGATTGGAGGCCCATGGACTTTCTGAAGATTACTTATTGGTGGCTGTACCTAGCATACGGAGTTCAACCTACTGCTCCTTTAGTTAAAGCGTGGAAAACCTGCTAGACCCCCAAGGGCCATCTTGACATGTTACAGGATTAGAGGTTTTGCTCTTCAAGTTCAGTTTCCTCTGCTGATATTCCATGTCTTGTCTTTAACTTTTGTCAGCTGCAAACAATCACAGGGTTGCTGCAGGATCAAGGAAAAGAGTTAAAATGTTCTGGGAGACATTCCAAATAGAAATGAAAGGCTGGAGGGGAGGAAGAATTACAGTATTGACACCGTACCTGCAGACCATGGGCAAGTTTAGCTGGGCACATCTACAAGAAACTGTCTGTGAACTTTTATGTAGTGCTTGAAATGACTCAAGGAGGGCTAGATTTTATTCCTTTTCCTTTTATTCAGCTTGCTTTTACTCTACAAAAAGTTCAGGGAATGTTTCAAAGGGCAAGGTGTATTACTGCTTTATTTATTTATCCATTTTAGTTATTTTTTTTCAATATACAAAACTTTTCTCCTTTACAAATAGAAAGAAAAAAAGTCTGGGTTTGTTTTGTTTTCTTTTTTAAATTGTATTTTATGTATTTCTGGATTTTTCTACATAAGTAAACCAATAAAAAATAAAGAAAATATTTTGGTAAAAAATTACAAAATTGGTTCTTGTTGATTGAAAGCAAGATATTAATTTCCCAAAAGATATTTTGAAGAATCCAAAGTTTCCTCATTGCTTCAGTGTTTATTTTTCAATGAAAATCTGCAAGAATAAAAAGAAACACCATGTGACATTTTGAAGAAGACATTTTGAAGAAAACATTTTAAAATTCTTTTAAAAATATTTGCATTTTCTACAAGTTCTGCAAAATTTATGTGTCCCAAATCTGATTCTAACCCCTTACATTCAAGAATTACAAACAAGAAAGTTGGTGGAAAACCAGTATATTTTAAATGGATTCTGCAAAGTATTTCAGAAAGTAGAATATGTCATCAGATTCGATTTTTTTTTCATCAGAAAATCAAACCTACTCATGCAWCTAGAACATACCTTTTTCAGATGCAATAAAAACTCTGCACATTTCTACAGCAAATTGGTACTCTATTGACCACATCTTCATTGACCACAATGGGAAGTGAGACACCCAGCTCACAAGACAGTGAAATCTGTGATGTGAATTCCTCTCCTGTTGTGTGCTTGAGAAAGGACAGCTTGAGTATTGGCTGTTGTCATCAAAGCATAAAGCAAAAGTATCTCTGTTGATATTGTACAACTGGGGTAAGTGGGAAGAAAATAAAAATCTACACAGCAGAAGTGTTCAAGGCCCCAATTTTGCAAAGATTGTGGGACTTGTTGAAACATAATGAGTCTTCTTCTATCTGGACATGTGTAAGGCCTTTGACACGGTCCCCCACAACATCCTTCTCTCTAAACTGGAGAGGTATGGATTTGATGGGTGGACTGTCCAGTGGGTGAGGAATTGGTTGGATGGTTGCATCCAGAGGGTAGTGGTCAACGGCTCAATGCCCAGATGAAGGTCGGTGACGAGTGGCGTCCTGCAGGGGTCCATATTGGGACCGGTACTGTTTAATATCTTCATCAGTGACATAGACAGTGGGATCAAGTGCACCCTCAGCAAGTTTGTAGACGACACCAAGCTGAGTGGTGCGGTCAACACGCCTGAGGGACGGGATGCCATCCAGAGGGACCTGGACAAGCTGGAGAAGTGGGGCCGTGTGAACCTCATGAGGTTCAACAAGGCCAAGTGCAAGGTCCTGCACCTGGGTAGGGGCAACCCCCGGTATCAATACAGGCTGGGGGATGAAGGGATTGAGAGCAGCCCTGCCGAGAAGGACTTGGGGGTACTGGTGGATGAAAAGCTGGACATGAGCTGGCAATGTGCGCTCACAGCCCAGAAGGCCAACCATATCCTGGGCTGCATCCAAAGCAGTGTGGCCAGCAGGTCGAGGGAGGTGATTCTGCCCCTCTGCTCTGCTCTGGTGAGACCCCACCTGCAGTACTGCGTCCAGCTCTGGAGCCCTCAGCACAGGAAAGACATGGACCTGTTGGAGCGGGTCCAGAGGAGGGATCAGGGGGATGGAATGCCTCTGCTATGAAGAAAGGCTGAGAGAGTTGGGGTTGTTCAGCCTGGAGAAGAGAAGGCTCAGGGGAGACCTTATTGCAGCCTATCAGTACTTAAAGGGGGCTTATAAAATAGATGGGAGCAAACGTTTTAGCAGGGCCTGTTGTGACAGGACAAGGGGGAATGGTTTTAAACTAAAAGAGGGGAGATTCAGACTAGATATAAGGAAGAAATTTTTTACGCTGAGGGTGGTGAAACCCTGGCCCAGGTTGCCCAGAGAGGTGGTAGATGCCCCATCCCTGGAAACATTCAAGGCCAGGTTGGACGGGGCTCTGAGCAACCTGATCTAGTTGAAGATGTCCCTGCCCATGGCATGGGGGTTGGTTGAGATGACCTTTAAAAGTCCCTTCCAACCCAAACTATTCTATGATTCTTTAAATCAGTCTAATTCAAACCTACAGAAAAGAACAAAATAGTAATCCCTATGCCAAAATGTATTAGACAAGGAGCAATGAGTGAATGCAAAACTTAGGGAAGCTCAAGTGATCAGAGGCTACACTAGTCAACATGATGCAAGAGGAATTTCAGAAAGCCAGATGTGTAAGCACTTTCAGAGTTTTATAGGCATCTCATAGATTCAGGAGAGCTAAAGAAGGAATAGGTAGAGGGTAACAAAATGACTATATGAAAATTTTCGTGGATTTTTCTTCCTTCTATGAGGTGTACTCTGACAGAGACCATGGTTACTAGTCCTTTTAGCAAAGCGTCATAGCAATTCATTAAGCTTGGGGAAGACTTAAGATGCTCTGGAAAAATTCTACCCAAATAATGGAGCACGGACAAGAATAACCTAAGAAATCATCTCTTATTTCTCCTAAGTCAACATCAAAAAGGGACTTTTCAGACCACCTACTATGATGCCTAAGATGACACCACAGTTCAAGGGTGTATTAAGTAATTCATATCTCCTACCGCCCCATGCTACAAGGTCTTGTATGGTAATACAGTCAGTGAAGGGGAATAAAGGCTGCACAAAGGCTGCCTGTTACAGGTCCCAGCGTTGGTGTCCATCCATGTAAGACACCACAGTAGGTCATCTAAAATGTGGCCCTCAATTTTTATGGGGATCCTGTTGAGTTACTAGGGGATAAAAGCAATTCCTAGAGGTATTTATGAGAGTTTTTTGGATCCACAGTGGAGAGAGACCTCATGATTTGCCATTCAAGTTTAGTTTCCCTTAACTGGATAAGATTAAAATAGGCTGGAATTTCACTATATCCCAAAGAATAATACAATAGTCTGTTAAAAGGATCAATGGAATTCTTATATTTATTTTGTCAACTAAAATTGAAGGCAAAGATATTTCATTTTTCTAATTGTTAACACTCTTACAATGTTTGCCAGATGTGGCCTTTAAGTGAAGAAGTGGAAAATTTTCTTTAAAAAATTAAAGACTGCAGTTGTACCATGTTCTGCAGAGCCGGCTGCTCTGTTCCCAATTCTGTTTAGTTTGGATCTTCCTTCCTAGGCCTGTGTTTCTTCATCAGGTGCTTCCCAGTGTCCTTACCACTGATGGGATAATCACTGAACATGCAGAAGTTCAACCTGAAAGCTTGCCCAAAGAGGAACTGGAGAGTCAATTTGGGGAAGTTGGAACTGAGAGTTACTATATTCTCCTTCCAGTGCTGATCCTGTGGCCTAAATGAAACCAATTATCCAATCACTTTCAAATGTAGATGTCTTATGGAAAGAAACTGCCTCTTTATTTTGACAATTAGACAAGCAGCCTGCTTTCAGTATTGCAAAGGAGATACAGCTGCCTCTGAACTCCCAGGTGTGGATTTTTAGTCTCCTTAAATCTCTCTTATTTCACAAAACGACAAAATTTGATTTAGATAACGAAGAAAGATAAATGCAATGATTTAAACTGAACTTTCTATTGAAGAGGGACAGACCAACCTTAGAAAGATTTGGCTCTTCACAGCCATCGAGYATTGGACTGCGAATGACCTATGCAAACAGAAAAAGGGTTGATGCTCAGCTGGAGTAAATCAGCATAGCTTCAACAAGACTGCCTTAATTTACACCAGCTAAAGAACTATCCCAGGCCCTCATTAATGGTCCCTGAGCTAACCCATTTGACCAGACAGAAAAACCACAGACACATCTGTTTCCTGCCCTCCATTCTTCAATTACCACACCCACTTTTATCTGCAATGTGCTCCATGGTATGACTCACTCTAAATACAGAGGACATGCTTTCTCTATGTCTGCTAGACTTCAAATTAAGAAGCAAGAGGTAGGTTGTTTTGAGGGGTCCCTGGTGGACTTTTGGGTGGAGAATTGAAGTTCCTTATATTTTTTTTCCACAGTTGAAAGATGATATTACAGGAATAATGAAAGAAAGTTGTTTATTAGTTGTGTGTATTTTACATTTCTAAATAGCGTCAAGGGTGCTAATCATAGGGAAGGACTACCTTTTGATGTGGCATAAGTAATAATAAAAAGTATAAATAATACCAGATACGTTAGCTACAGATCAGCCAAGAGTAGTAGATCATGGGTTTTGCCTGCATTTCTACAGTCCTTTTGCGTGGTCACAGAGCAAACAAAGGAAACATCCATCAGACCATTTGAGATGTCAAACCCATCGGAAAACCTACAGCTCTCTTGCTTAGACTTTTGAACCTGACCTTTTTATTTTTCACTTGGCTGGATACGTTGTATTTGGCAGCCTCCGGAACACGCACTGCTCCTGCCCCAGTCCCCATACAATTAATGTTCAGGAACAACCAGAGGAAAGAGGAGAAGAATTAAATAAATTAGACCACACCCATGGTTTTGAGGCTCAATGTCATGATGCTTGCCAGGGCAGAGAAATGGTGTTGGGAGGGCCAATATTTTCCTAAGTGCCAAGAAAAAAAATCAAGGCGGTAGACCCATATAAGCAGGATCAGTTATGCATCAGGGCAACTTCTCAGCCAATGGAAATTTGGAGATTCCCCCAGTCCTTAATGATCAATCTCACCCTATGGACAATGCTAAATCTGCAAACTGTTGTACGAGGGATTGCCTACCCATTAAAAGTACTTCTCACGACATGAGTTGTTCCGGAGAACTGAAATGACTTGTTCTACAGCAAGCTCTGACTGAAGCTGTTTCCACAGTTCAGGCACAGGAAACATCCCTGCTTGATACAGACCAGCATCCAATTTCACCGCAAACCACCAGCAGCTATATTAACACTTGCTCTCATTTCACAGCATCTCCTGCAAGTCCTGACCTAAGTATGCTCCTTTCCAAATTTTCATCCAGCAAAGGAGAACACTTTCTCCTTTCTCATTACTTCTGGCATCATTATCTCTCTTTCCTACTCTACAAGCTTCATATTACATCACCACCAGTCTTCTATATTCTGAGGCAAAAACCACCATTTATACTCATTAGGATTTTTTACAATCTCCTTGAACTATTGAGAAGAAATTTAATAACCTTCCTGTACTATATGAAGATGGAGGAAGAATAGATTGACTTGAGGCCAAGGAAGAGACATGGTTATAACTCTAACAAGGAGTTGGCTTCTAATCTGGACCATGTGCATGTTTTCACAGCATGCACAGATCTCTCATGCAGACTACAGCTTTATGCCTTAACCTCTGGATTACTCTTGCATTATCTACTCTGATATGTGGGCAGTGCAGTTCATTCATCCCTGATGCTGGATGTGAGTGTACCAAGCCAGGTATATTGAATAAACGGTGACAAAACAGTGACTTCTGGATAGACTGATTCTGAAATCAGCCCATCTAGCTGTAGGAAGGAGATCGTAGTAGTAATTAGGATCACAGATCTTAAGCATAGACAAAGCAGATGAAGATGCAAGCAGCTTCTGTTCCAGTCATAGCTCCTCTGTTTGCCAGGCTGTMACAGGCAGGATGTCGTGTAGGGTACATCTTGAAGCTGATTAATGTATAGCTATCCCACTAGAGGGGTGGTCTGCTCTACATGTATGGATATACCTTCCATGACAAACCCCAAACTCCTAAAACCGGGAAGTCTAATCCATACCTATAACATTTTCTCTTTTTACAGCTCGTCATTACATGTCCATCCATCCCACACTTTTCTTTCATGCTTCCTCTCCCTGACTGCAATAGAGCTTCGTGGTCCATTACCTTAAACACATTTATTTCTCAAAAATGTGATAAGATAATATAACAAAAGGGTTGGGATATAGTTTCACTGGAGTCCATCACATAGACCTCATATTAATTTTCTTCACAGCTTTGAATAAATAATTTAATTTCCATGTTTCCCTTCCCAGTATGGCAGTCACATTACTATGTGTCTTATGTACATCACAAGAATGAGGCTAAGATTAGCTGGAGGATGCTGAAGATGTCTGATCATTGTAATTATAGTTCTGGTGTCAGAGAAATTTTATCTGGGTTTGGATGACACATGTCATGGGAGCTTTTCTGGTCACTGCCTCTCCTTTTCCTTTCTGCTATCTCAGGAGTATAAAGGTCTTCTATTTTGGCCAGAAACTAAAGAGCATTTATGAACTACGTACCGATGTTCAGGGAAGGAAGCAGTATGTGTAATTTTTTCACATATGGTTCCAGTCCTTGGAGAGATCTCATTGATTGCTGTTCTGTACCTGCCCAGCCATTAAAGGTTGAACTAACCACATTACCACAGCCTTCCTTCCTGATTAGACCTTCTTACTCACTGGTAATGTCCTGATCTTACAACCTTTATTCCCTTAGGTAACACTGCTGAAACTGCATAAATGAGGCTTAGGCTGGGAATTGCTGGGTGAGTAGAGCCCCGGAGTTTGTCTTTGGACAAATGGGACATTGGAAGAGGRGCGTTTCATGGGAATGAGAAAAAAATTTGCAGAGAGCCTCCTCTGCGCGAGTTAAAACATTGAGCTATCTAATTTTTCATGCACAGTGACATTTTAACTACCACAGTGTGGTAACACTTGCTAATTATTGATTACTTCTTCAGGGCATTCAAAAAGGGTTTCATTTCCACTTTCTGTACAGGGAATGATATTGGAAAGATATCCAACTCCTTGTCTTGCCTTTAAGCACAACCTGGTTGTCCTTCTTTATAATTACTACACTTTTCCCCCCACACACATTTTCTGTCCTGTGAGATGTTAATTTTCACCCAAACTTTTTCCACTGTTCTCCTTAGATTCCTCTCTTACCTGGAGAGCAGTGTGTCATTTGGTTAAGTCTGGACAAGTCAATATCTGGTTTGAGGTGCAAATGCAAATTATCTTGATGACTTCAGTGATTCTTCAGCAAGATCTTTAGCAGAATTTAGCTCAGAGAGGTAGGCAAGAAGTCTGGCTGATTTCTGCTTTCTCTCCATTGTCTCTGTGGATGTTGTTCCTAATGCATCAAATTTTGAGAAGCGTTTGTGCTCAGGTGGCTGGAAAATAGCAGGGAAAACAGGTTCTCTTTTCCTGGCTTTGCCCTTGCCTCCAATGCAGGATCTAGGAAATAACATTTTTGGAAGTTACTGTGACTTAAGTGGTGTCTGAACTTTTTATTCTGCCTTTCAATCCAATGAAACTTAACAACTGTTTTCAGGGGACAGCTTTGCTCAAATATATACAACTCCCAGAAAGCCATGAACATGAGTCCCAGTATAGGGAGGCATTATAGTGAGAGGTTGTCTGACACACACTATTGCTTCCATAATAATCTCCTATATCATCATCTCTTGTAGCCCATAATTGGTCAACTCAGGTAACTCCTAGTCAGGGTGAAGTTTTGCAAGGCCTTTTTTATTTGGTGTCAATCATAGTTTAAACATCCCCTCCTGCTTTCCTCTCTCCTGCCCTCAAGTCATCCCCAGAGCTCTTCTCGCACTACATTTTTCATGACCAGGCAGTGAATCCAAGCAGGGAACTGATCCAGCGGAAAAAATAAATTGTGATTTTTTTTTTTTTTTTTTTTCCTGGGTTCTTTTTCAGCTGGATCAGTTCCTTGGTCAGGTTCAATGAGTGGCCACACAAACATTCGTGCAGACAAAGTGTGTGTGTCAGAGGAGGAGGGAATGAGGTTATGGATACAGGGTGCAGAAATGCAGAGATTTGGCCTACCAGCCAAGAGCAGTAACACAAAACTTGTAACCACACTTACTTATTTGGGTGGCTTTCACATGAATGACTGAAGAACTGGAAGGTTTCAAAGCTATTCTGAAGTCCTGGACTCAGAAAGACAGCGCCTACAATGAATGCACACATATACGCACGCCGGCACAAACGCACAGTGTGATCCTTTGTTTCCACTGAAATAATACAGTGCAGAAATGATGAATATTTCCTTATCTTGGCTGCCTTCCTGCAACTAGGGAAAAATTGGCTGGTACAGAAGGGAACACCCAGGAAAACATTTAGTGTATAGCCTGGTTATTCACTCATAGCTGTATTACATGTTTGTTGAGATTAGAAAGGTTTTCTCCAAAGGTAGAAAATAAAAGAATGAAGTCAAAATTTAAAAAAAAAAAAAGGAAAAAACATCATTTATTTTCCCCCATGCTATTGGGGCAGAAAAAAACCAAACAAACAAAAGTCAACATGCTGCATCTACCAACAGAAAAGCAATGAATTGAACAATAAGTTCTTTCTCTTTCCATATATATTTTGCAAGCCAGTGCTGGGGATGAGGGAGCAGCCACTTAAAATTGAGTGGGAAGGGAGGAAAAAAAAATATCAGCCTAATAAAAGCCAGTGGGGTTAGATAAATTACTAAGAAAAGGGAGAGGCAATTTCTGTCCGTTTTAACGCCCACATGCAATAGGGAACAAGTGAAAATCAGGCCCAGGGATAATTTATGGTTGCTCTTTCAAATCTGTATCCAGGTCCAGAAGAACCCATGTACTAGAAAGTTAATCAATAACAAGCAAATTCCCACAGAAATACTGTGGCAGAGATGGAAAAAAATGGCTTGGGAATTAAAATCATCTGCAGTAGACAGGCCAGATTTTGGCAAGCACTATTGTTCTCTGTTGGCATTTCATGGAAGCAGGAGGTCCCATTACAAAGATGTTCCTATGGCTACAAATACGACCTCAATCAGCACCATTTCTGATTATCATTAGACAGTTGCCAAAGATTCACTTGGCAGGGAAGACTGGCAAGTTCACCATATTACCCATGGGTCTGAGCCTCTTGGTCCACTATATACATTCTTTACAATAAAGATCACTTCAGGAGGCCACCTCCACTACAGCTCCAGATCTTCCCATAAAAGCAGACTCCAAGCAAATTTGATGCTGTGGTTCAGACTCTCGTTCATGTGTTTTGGGTGTATTCAGCCTGAGCAGACCAAAGTGCTCAGCAACTGAGTCCACTACCAAATACCCAGTCTGGCTCTTCCTAAGTATAGTGTGCACGTTGTATCTTAGATGAGTCCCTCCTAACTCTCCTACCTAACTCTGGTGATTAGATTAGGAATTCAGGCACACTATGCCATCTGCAAGGAATGGAGAGAGGCAGGTCTCTATAGTTCAGATCCAACAGGGGTTTGAGTCACCATCATTGGGTCTCTGCTGTCTCCRTTGACAATAGGGGATTAACTCCATTACCTAAATGGAGATGTTGAAGCCAGCTGAGATGCAGTAGTCTTACCTTTCCCAGCATCCAGCAGCTGACCAGAGTGGCTGGACCTCTTATAAGTCTGTACCACAGCCATAGGGTTTACCTCTTTTAAGGCCACTGTTCATCCTGCTCTTTTGAAATCTAAATGTGATTCTGTCATCCTTAGTGGACATGTCTCTGTATGCTGCATGAGATGTGTCAATACACAAGCTGGGGTCACTAATGCAACCCTCTGGTCCATGTAAACACTGTGTGCCTCTCTGTGCCTCATCCGTTCCAGATATGAGTTTTCTACAGCTCTTGATATTGATTCTGGGCTCCCTATTGGCAAGTCCAAGCTTTAATTCTGACTTGCTGATTTATTTGAAAGCCCTTATACTGATAAGTATCTTCTCCATGTTCCTTGTTAACTTTTTATCTAGGTTAGTGAGGATTTTCTCTTCTAAGTCTGTCATTCTGGTGTTTTTGCCAGCACTGAAATCACTCTAAAATTTTTGATAACGGCCATGCTCTGTAGGAGCCAATAAGCTTTATCAGTCATTACGTCAGAAAAGCTTGCAGACAGTAAATGGGCTTTTATGGGGACCACAATGAGGGAGGATTTTATAATACATGGACAACTTGTAAACAACACAGGTATCAAGCTAAAAACCAGAAGCGTGTAGGAGAGACACACATTAGGACTGCCTCACATCAGATACTGATTTTGTTCCTATCTCTTACTTTTCCAGGCAGCTGGTCAAATAATGGCACTTCATTGAAAGTTCCCTACTTCCACAAAAATATCACTGATACTCGCAATTTAACAGTGCAAGGTCACAAACATTTTATGCATGGTCCAGATGCAGGATGCAGTGTTTATCCCATGGACAAAATGGGAAATACGGGGATTTGCCCCAAAATTTTAATGTTACAAGCTTTGATAGTGGGGTTAGAGTGCAGCTGAAGYGCAAATGGGACGAAATGGGATCCTCCAGCTGAATGAGTCCCCTCTTATGGGACTTGGAAATGAGGAAGGGGAGAAAGGGGTAGGGTTTAGTTCATACCCCTCCAAAAGAGGGCACTAGGAGCTCTTCACAGCTATTGCAAAGAGAAGTTCAGTCAGCTCTTTTCAACAACACTTAAATCTCTCTTGAGGCCCAAATAAATATATCAAAGAAATCCAGAGCAGGTCATTTACTTAAAATGATGTGTCTGCCATTTCATTCCCATTCACTTCAGCTAAAGGTTAGCCAAAAGCTGTCACAGCCCTGGCCCAAGACAGGAGCAAGACTTAGCAGAAGGCAGCAGCGTGTTTCCCTCCCTGCGCTGCTCCTGTCGCTCTGCTGAAGCGCTGGCATCGGGAGATAGACCTATTGCATTTCACAAAAAGAACAGAGAAGCTATAAATCCTGACACAGTATATTTATTGAAAAATGAAGGTAATAACACTAATCCAGATAATGAGCTGTATGTTTCCCTGCCTCAGAAAACCTCTTAGCCAGCGGAAATAAATCCATCTGAAACTTAGCAGCAGACTCACTTCTTTTAGTTCTTCTTTTTTTTTTAACCTTCTTTCTCCTCCTCATGACAAAACTCCCTTCCTCATATGCTGGAGGATTTGGAAATGTGGGCATGAGAYGGGGGGGTTGAAGAGGTTAAAGATATCACGGCCACTACAGTGCCTCGGTTTTCTGGGTGGAAACAGAAATCTCTCATTAAATATAGGGCTGCACATCCGAAGAAGTCACTCAGGTTCCCTTACTGGTCAGTGGAGATCTGAGCAACTTGGATGTGGGAGCTAGTGGCACACTTTTGTCTCATCCTAATCCAGTATTTAAAATAAAGGCATGTACATTACTTTATGAATGCACCATTTTCTTTCCAGTACCAATAAAGCAGCTTTAAAACCAGTTCAGCTGTTGTTCTCTATTCTGTAAATGTTACAATTGAAGGGAGATGAAGAATCACTTTTCTGAATCTGGTGGGTCACAGGATCATAAGATGCGAAAAAATTACCTTGATGGGCTAAGCCCTGTTTTTTCTACCATAAACAACTATATTGTGTTACACCATACAAAAAATATGGATAACTGTTAGGCTAAAATTCTAAATAGTTTATTATGAGTGACTACAAGGTCCTACTTAAGCTATCATAAATAAAGATATTTTCTTTTTTCCTCAGCATTGTAATCTATTGTCACATTACCCAGTCCCTAACATCTAGCTGGCCTGCAACTATCTCCAAGCATTACTTTCTGCTGCCTCTTGCATGAAATTTTGGCAACCAAAAGTAGTTTAGGAAATCATGACAGTTAAGTTAGAGAGTCACTTTTACTCCCAACAGGGAAGATTTAACTCCAACTGAACCCTTGTGTCTTCTGAAAAAATCTCATAGTAGGTACCATAAACTAAAACCAACGTTGTCAAAATGGATGCCTCAGGAAAGGATGCTAAATCTCTGACTGCTACAAATATCTTCGTTTGTTTTCCAAGCAAGCTGAATGGTTCTGAGTAAAGTGCTCATGGCTTTGGAAAGTCAGAAATCTTACAAATTTGTGATGATTTTATGACCATGAACTGCCAAGATGACCATGTCATTTGGCCTTCCTTATAGAGTTATGCACCGTTCATTGAATGATTGAAATTACATGATTGGCTACAATAGCAGAAGAGAAATCAGCTAAGATATTCCTTCTTATGTTCTTGTAACTTGAGAACGGATTTCGTTGACTAAGTCCGCTTGSTCCAAGTCCATAATTTTTGTTTGGGTTATAACAACCTTTCAGAAACCTAAAATAAGATTTAATAACCATAAATCATGAGAATTCTCTATGTCGTGACACATACTTTTCCTTGTTCTCTTCCATCTGCAGGTGCTTATTGATGGCTTTAAAATCAACTCTTCATGTTCAGCTGTTGAAATTCTAGAGTTTGAGTTTTCATTATTAACAAATTTGCCAGACTGCAAAACTTTCTTGTAACTTTTTGAGATCTAATTTTTTTCATGCCCATGTGTCCTGGTTCCAGCTGTGACAGGGTTAATTTTCTTCCCAGTAGCTGGGGGGCTGCTGTGTTTTGGGTTTGGTATGAGAGGAACGTTGATGGCCTATTGATGTTTTGGTTGCTGCCGAGTGGCACTTGCACCAGGGACTTTTCAGCTTCCCATGCTCTGCCAGGTGCGTGGGAAGCTGGCGGGGGGAGCATAGCTGGGGCAGCTGACCCAGCTGGCCAATGGGGTATTCCATACCATGTGATGTCATGCTCAGTTCATATTTAGGAGGCGTGGTCCAGAAGGGGGGGCTCTCGCGCCTCATGGCGGCCTGGGCGTCAGTCGGTGCGTGGTGAGCAGTTGCATTGTGCATCGCCTGCTTTGTACATTCTATTATTGTTGTCGTTATCATTGTTATTATTACTGTTCTACTTTGTTTTATTTCAATTATTAAACTGTTTTTATCTCAACCCATGAGTTTTCCTACTTGTGCCCTCCCGATTCTCTCCCCCATCCTACCGGAGGCGGGGGATGAGCGAGCGGCTGTGTGGTGTTTAGTTGCTGGCCAGGGTTAAACCATGACACCATGTTTCAAATTCTYAGTCTTCATGGCTCAAAATGATATCACCGTGACCTTCCCATGACTTTACTTAACAAAATTACAGTCTGAAGTGCCTGTGAGATTTTGAACTTTTTGTTTCTAATAACAATAATTTTTCCTCTATTTTTAAATATGTATGCATATGCACATTTATATGCTTGGAAAATGGTTCGATGCACTATTTAAAAATATCCTGACTTTAAAACTTCCTGACTTAGTCCAGAGTACACGCACTTAGATAGATTTTTGTTCTTAAGCATTTTCATTTCTGTGTCAGTATTTACCGGTTATTCTCTGGCTACTTCTAATTATTTATTCGTTTGCTTGTTTTTGTATGAATGAACAGGAGCTTACTTCCAGAGGAGAGATAGCTTGGTCCTTCAGGGCCTGACCAGAATAGGACCATGTGTGTCATGAACGGAAGTACACTGTTGAAGACCTGTTTCTGTGTCTGTTATGTTGGGTAGGGACCTTCCCTCTCAGCCGCAGTGCCTGAACCACCAGGGTGTAACGGTTGAGGAGAGAGAGTCATTCGCATCATCTCACTTAGGGCATCTGAGATACGGGCCTTCGATAGGAGTTTTGGCTCTTTCTAGTCAAAGAATTCTCCACATTGCAATTCTTTACTGGGAGAGTGTGGGAATCCTATACTGGGTTACATCAGGGGTTCTTCATTACATGCTCTGTGTGCACCAATGGCCAGTAGAACATTATTTGGAAGAAGATGTAAGAAATTGGATAAAGGGATAAGGGGATAAGATAATTGTCTGAAGGCAAAATGTTGCTTTCTTTTGTTCTTTCTTTCTTTCACTAGTTTAAGGATGAGTTTTGTTCTGATGACTGAACAAAAAATATTTCCCAAAAAGTTCTTGTTCCTGAACATCGCAAATTTACAAAAATGAATATTGTTGTATACCTAAATATCCTGTATGTTCAAGCTTTTTTGRTATCTTATAGATCTTCTGGTCTTATATTATTTTGTGGCAGTTGATTTCCATGGGATAAATGTATATTGTGTATAAAAAAAATTAGTTTTTAGTAATGTTATAGTTTGCTGTTCTGTGAGTTTTACTAAAATATTAATGCTTTCCAGAAATTAATGCACATGTCTATGGTACTGTTTGTGTTCAATGTGCTTATAACCTTTGGAAGGTGATCAGACAAATTTTTTCAATACAATCAGTCTCACAGATAAATATATTTTTTCTTACACCTGATTTTTTGGGGAAAAAAAAAATCATATATATTGAATAAATGTTTTGGACCATAAGGTTTTCCTTGCTTTTGAACTGGTCTCTTCAAGTATTTGGCACTGCAAGGACTGATTTGACCATACCAACTTATTTTCTCTTCTTGAGAGAATGACTGAAGCTTTTCAGCAGAAAAATGGTGAAAGATTAAGGTTAATAATATCCTTTGAGATGAATTTTTGAATCACAAATACTATTCTGAATAGTTGTTATAGTACATCCATTTTAAAATATTGAATAAGACAACATAATGAAGAGTAATAAAGTATTAGGTATTTGTATAAAATATAGCCACAAGTCTGTTTTGGGTTGTGGTTTGGGGTTGGTTTTTTTTGTTTGATTTTATACATTATTTATATATTTATGTGTCTACTTAAGCATCTACCAACTTTTATGCATCTGTATTGATTTAATTGGTCAAATAATCTGTCTCATCACATAATGAGAAAAAGAATAATTATTCGTGTTATTAATTGTGATCATAGTGRTATAGCAATAATGTAAACGATGTAATAACTTCACACATAATGCAGTTATCATAGAGTTGTATAACTGTGTAGTAATTGTATACTTACAGGTAGAAAGAGAAATACATGGGGAAAAGAGTGAGAATTCTACAAATGTAATTTTATGGAAGAAAAAAGCAGACTGAAAATCTGATTTTCTACACAATTACATGTCAAGTAAAAAAAACAATGTTAAATATTCTTTAAATAGTAAGCAAAATCCTTCTGCAAGCATACAAAGAGAGAGTAAAAAAAAATTCCCCCCCCGCCCGCAAACGATCCCTGTACTACCTCAGACCCTCATCTCACTTATAGCCTCTGCATTACTAGCATAATGCAAGCTCTGTAGTAATAACAAAAAGCAGTAATATCCCAATCTTTCCTTGAGTTTTATTACTTGAATTCATATATTGGTCTGTCTGCAGGGCTGTTCTGTCAACACATGGAGAGCAAAGCCTCTATTAGAAGAACCAGGGAGGGGCATATTCTCTTATTTTATTATTACTGTTATTATTTTTGACCACAGCCGTCAGACGGAAATCATTAGAGGAAATCAATTCAGGATGTGAACAAAGCAAACATTTTTAATAACAGACTTTTTATGACTCATTGTTCTCACCAGTTGCTCTGGCTGCATAGGCTGTTTGTCAAAGGAAAGTTCACCTTCAAATATAAAAAATTAAAAAGTCCATGAAAGTCTTCATGGCGTCATCCTGAAAAACACATTTGGCAGTCTCCTAGAGGTGAGGTTGGTTCCAAGTATTCTGGGGGAAAAAAAAAAAGAAAAAAAAAAGGAGTTCTTTCTAGGTTCACTGGGTATCCCAGCCTGCAAGAAATGCTCTCCATTCACAGACCTGCGTCTCCTGACTCTTCAGCTTGGCGTTTGCAGAAGACATTGGTTATCTAGTCAAGTAATGAGGCATGTCTTGCAGATCTCCTCTCGTCCACTGTCATGCACTAGCATTTTCACATCCCTGGATTGCAATGAAGTAAACCCTGAATGAGAACAGGGTAAAGCCTTGTATGTAGATCAAGGAAAAAAGGTGATACACTAAATAAATAATTATATCTATATAATAGTCTAAAAGACCATTAAAAGTAATAGGAAACAATGTCATTTCAATATAGATATGGAGTTCCTAAAAAGGACAAAATAAAGCAATGCGCCCTGAAGCCAAAAGACCATAATGATTGCCTATCCCAGCATATATTTATCGGTAGCATTTGTCAAAACAGCAGAAAAAGATTAATGTGCTGGGAGATACTGGTCAAGAAACAGCATGTCTCCAGGCTCAACTGGCTGTTTACCTCCCAGCTCCTGAGGTACAAGATTTCTCAGCTGCCTATCAGACTTGACATTTTTCCATGTATGTTTTTAGATTTTTTTTTAATCTATAGACAAAGAAGTAAATGAACACCTTTTATTTTCCTATCAAAGACAAATATTTGCAGTATTTTGGGTAGAAGTAACAACGTCTGGCTAGAAAATCTCAGTTCTGTTTGATAAAAAGTGGAAGCAGAGCAGACCTGAAACCTATTAAAAATTTGTTGTGAACCATGAAAGAGTGGGAGCGAAAGAGGAGGTACGAAATGTCTTCTCACCAAGAGGATGTGAAATAACTAGCTTCATGAACCTGCAGTGTTTGATTCATTTGCAATGACTTGATTCTGGATTTCTCACATCCCGTCTGAATACATTAACTATTGTCTATTTTTTCTCACACTTTTTCTTCCTGTGCTGCCAATCAGACATTCCGCCCTCAACTGAATAAATGAAAATAGAGCTGAAACCGGTATATTTGCTAGAGAAAAAAATACTTTAATTAACTGTTATTTTTAGACTTATTAAATAAATACATAAATACAGTATTTGAAGCTCAATTCAGAAGTGAAGCATACAAGGACACTCTAACTAAACAGAATTTAATTTTCCTTTCCATTGGAAATTGAAATTGTCGGTGGAAATCAAATGCTTATTATGAAACTTCAAAAGTTTTGTGAAAATCTCTTTCTTCTGTCATGAAATGTGTTTTTGAAATGAATATTTTGATACCAGTGCTTCATAATTCAAGTTTTTTGGATGGCATATCCAAGTTGGATACTTGCCTCCACTGATGTAAGGAACAAAAAAGAGACTGAACATTTGAAAGGGTAGGAGGAAGAAGTGAAATAACAGAGGGAAACTGACAGAAAAGGAGAAAAAAAGTTTTAAATCCATAGAAAGATATGATGGTAAAGATAGTAGAGGAAGATGAACAGAACCAAAGATGGAAAATGTCTCTGAAGTAATACAGRAATTATTGCTAGACTGGAAAAAGAAGCTTGTGCTGAGAAGAGAATCTAGGGGAAAGCAATTTATCAATGTAAAGGAAAGAAATTAATACCAGATCAAGAGAAGAAAGAGAAACCAGAAGAGAGAGACATGTGAGAAGAAGGACAGAAAAAAAAGCCAAACAAATCTTTGGAAAAAAAATTATGAAACAAGTGATTGATCATTCCACTGGGCTAAGATCCCTTCCCTACTGCATCTGAATGATTTCCCTCCAGGATTTCATTTTTAGAAACAAATTTATTTTCTTCCTTAGCTCTTTGTGGCTGAGAGGCTGAAAGCAGGGAGGGGAGACCTTAACCATCTGAGTCATACACAAATGTGAGAGCTAAGGGCTGAAAGGAATTTCATCTCTGATCCTTTGGGGCGTGGGGGAAGTCTCCCCATTGTCTAGTTTAAATAACATTTGCTAAAGGAAAATAAAATACATCAGCTCCTGTTTGTTGAATGCTCTAATAAGGTCCCCTCCTTGGGTAAGAGTGTGTGTAATGTTCCTTTGCAGTCACAAGCTGTGACATCCAGGTTTGTGAAGTGCCTCTCACAATTCATGGATGAGGTTCAACCGAGGGGAAGGTCTGGGTACGTGTGTGTTCTTAATTACTAGCGTTAAACCCTGGTTCATAAGGTGTAAAGGTCTTGTGCAGGGGAATGCTACCCGTTGTGTCTTAACGCTCGCCACTAGAGCAGAAGGAGAAAGCTTTTAACCCTCATGAAATGCATGGTCTCTTCTAGGGCACCAAAAGGGGACATGGTACACACTTCCTCACTGTATCATGTTATATTTTAATGATCACAGTTAGAGTGTATACAGATACTGATCTATGTATAAAAAAGAAAGAGAAAGAGAAGGGAGGCACAGGAATTTACTTCCACTTTTTTTTACTGAAACCAAACCCATTTTCTAGGGGCCCTGATTTCTTCTTTGAGCCCCACATGGTATTTTAATGAAATTATTTTCCCAACTGGTCACTGAAGTAGAAATATGTCATTCCTATACATCTTTGTAAAGATTGTGCAGTGAAGCTACATCTTTAATAATAATAAATAGTGCCAGGAAACTTTCATAGACAATGGTACTCAATCACCCACACTGCTAAATTGTTAATAATGTCCTTAGTGCATCGTTAGCCCAGGCCACTTATCAATCTCCAAAATTAATTCCTGGGCATAATTTGGGAGTTAGCATGAGGCAGGAACTATTCTTAACAAAGATTGTGGATGTGGCCATCCCAAAGCGGGAGGGAAAAAGGGCTTAGGGGATGCAAACCATTCTGGATTAGTTGTTTTCAAGGCCACAAAATAGTTTGTAGGCATGTTTCATTTCTAAGTATAGATGTAGCTTAAGAAACTGAGCTCCTGAACGTAAAAAAAATGAGTGAACCTGTGGTAAGCCAAACTGATCTGATTAATGAGAAGAAAAAGAAAAAAGGCAAAAAAAAAAAAAAAAAAAAAAAAAAAAAAAAAAAAAAAAAAAAAAAAAAAAAAAAAAAAAAAAAAAAAAAAAAAAAAAAAAAGAAAAAAGCTACAAGCACTTAGTGTAGCCCTCACAAAAAATTGTTATCTCTATCCTCATAATGTCATCAGACTTTCACATGCACAGCCTGCTGTTAGCATCCTGTCACCATGGTGATGTTTGAGGTGGACGCCTCAAATTTTGCTTGTCTATTCATGAGTCCCATCCTAAGCCACTGAGGTAATTGCAGTCCAAGCCTCTTGAATCATAAGTATGCTTGCATTCAGCCCATCCAAGCCACATAAATAAGAGCTCAGGTCTTCATTAAGGTGCTCAGCATGAGGGTGGTCCCCCTGTGTCCAACATAGTCACGTGCTCAGGATAACTCTTCACCTGAATATAGGTTTGAATGTCAGCGCTGTGGATGGTGACTCTGCACTTGGGAAGGGAGGCAGGCATGGTGCAAGGAGCAAAGGATTTGCAGTTTCCAGTCACTGTGAAAAACAATATAATCCAAATTATAAACTGCTGAGAATCAGTGCATTAGCCCGTCAACAGTCCAACTGCTAAAATAAACCCCTCTGCCTTACAGTTCAACTGCACAGACAGGAGGTGTGTGGAGGGTCTCCACCCACACCTTGCCTTGGCATGTTAAATCTATGAACAGCCATTTCCACTGAGGTGGAAAATCCATCCTCTGCCATCCAAATATTGTTTGGCCCAGAGGAGCAGGATAGAAACCTGTGGTAGGATTCATCCCATTTTGTTTTCAGCATTTGGACTGTAGAAATGTACAGTSACCCCAGACTCCCTTTACAGCCAGCTGAGAGAAAGAGGTGCTCCTAGCAGATGATTCATCTGGCTTATTTTCCCATCTATCTTTGGATTAAATGAGTCATGACCAAGAAACGCCATTTATTTCCATAATTCAGGTATAAACACCTGCACAACAGTTTTAAAGGATGCATGAGATTAATTTCATGAGGYAAACCCTAATATTTAAGTCTCACTTCTTTCAGTTAATATTAATAATGCCTTCGCCTTGACCAAGTCCTCATCGTTTCTTGAGGAATGAAATTCTCAATCAATTCATTGCATTTGTGCTCAGAAAATAAAAATCCAAATAATCAAATTCTTCACCTGTGGTGCCTACAAAATAGTTATATATGATTCTATTCTTACTTTTACTCCTGCTATCATTTATTTGAGTTAATCTTTTGTCTCAAGCTGTATAGAGAGTTTTATTTCTCTCAAAAATAAGTCCTGGGAATTATGTATATCAAAATATACATATCCATGTAACTGTCATGTGAGATGAAAAGCAAATTGCTTTGCAGTAAGAAAACAACAACAATAAGCTTATTAACGAATCATTTGGCCTCCTCCACTACATRTGATCCCTTATTTTGCTCCCTGGGCCCAAAAGAATCTGACTGTGCCAGGTTGGAAAGGAAGAAATTTTGAAAGAATTTGAAAAAGACATGATATTGAAGATAATATGAGCTGTGTTTTATTTGGACTAAATAAGGTGATGCAGAGACTCAGGGGACTGTAGAAGACAAGGATAAAAATGAAAGAGCATAAGAACTACCAAACAGCATCAAACCAAAGGTGCAACTATCCCAGCATCTTATGTCCAACAGTGGACAGTTGGGGATTCACAGAGAAGAAATGCGTAAGAGTGCATGGCTAGTGCAACACTTGCCCTAGTCATTCTGTCCCAGCATTCAAACCTAGGAGACAGAAGGCATTTTATGGTCTGAGACCAGGGTTTCAGCTTTCATTACTACCAGGGAACTGGTCATCCATTAGGTAGTTTAGTACTATTCTGAATGCATTTGTTTCTGGCCCCCGAAACAATGTAATGTAAACATTCCTCTCATTCTGTTATGCCATGTAGGAAGAAGTACTGGATTGCTGTAAACCTGCTGTTTAGGTTTAACCAAAAGGTTTGACATAAAAGAAAGGAGGGAAGGAAGAAAAGACAGAGGGAGACAAGGAGGAAAGAGGGAAAGAGGGAGGGAGGGAGAGAAAGGGAAAGAGGGAAAGGGGAGAGATGTAGAGAGAGAAGGAGAAAGAAAGAAAGAAAGAGCGAGAAAGAAGAAAGGAAAAGAAAGGAAAAGAAAGGAAAAGAAAGGAAAAGAGGAATAGTTAGCGTAGAACAGATGTACCAGTGGCTGTTGATGTTCCCGTCCATCCTTTGGGGCACCAGGGCCCTCACCTCTGTGTACTCAGCCCCACCTTTGCAAGGCAGATCTTGAGCTGCCTGGAGGGCAGAGAGATCCCTGTCAAGTGATTCACAGCCCCCATCTGCGAAGGCGCTCACTGGCCTTTTCAGATTGGAGAGGAAAAGTAAACAAAAACAAGGCCTGCCTGGTTTGAAGCTGAACTGGAAAAAGTTACCACCTGCTAAACTGACATCATCCTGACATCACAGGTTACTGGTGCCAACTTACACACAAGGTTTTTTTCCTTTTTTTCTTCCTTCCCTTTTTCCTTTCTAATCTCTACCATTCATTAGCTTCAGCTATCCTCTCAGTGTTACCTGTTTTTTACTTACAGTGTCAATGTTACTGTGGCTTTAACTTTCCAGGTATTGGTTGGACACTGGAACCGACCTCCAACCAGAAGATACCAGTGAGAATAAACGAAATACCTGATTTGGCTACATGCTGAGGATCCTTCTGCTCGGTGACGCTTGACTGTCTCATATTCATCCCTTGGAAATGATCAAACTGATAAAGTTTATCAGTGAAGCCAGGATTCCTCGAGTGTCCTCTGAGAAGGACAATGATGAAGCCAAAAGGAAATCCGGAAACTCTGGAGGAGCCTTCCTGAGCACAGAGAGAAAGATCCAAGCCTCTGTCTTTAGGATTTATGAATAGCAAAGGAAGAGAGATTGCCAGGGATGGTTTTGCCAGTAGATCTTCCTTGGATATCCTTTGAATCAGATACAGTGTTGGAAGGGAGCCGCTGCTACTCCCTTTGGTACTATGTAGGCAATAAATATCCTTGGAAAAGCATAACTGTATTTTACTCTGTCTCCAAGTAGCTAATGTCTGAGGGAGAGATTATGGAGAACTTAAAGGTGATGTCAACGTAGAAACGACAGTTTATTGTGGCCCAGAATGCTAAACTTTGCTAATTAGTGTATGAAAGGGATACCTAAATAACTGCCTCTATGCTAGTCTTGTTTTTAAATCCACATTTAGATATACTGTGGTGCCTGTATTTACCTAAATCTTCACAGAATTGCTTCGAGTGTGAAGGATTACTGAAGGTGAATTAAACTTGCCTCAACGCTGCACAAACTGAAATGTTACTGAGCCTCCAGGAAAGTGAGGCTGACCACAATGGGGTCCTCTAGCAAAATGCATACAACTTATTTGACTATACTAAGAGCTATAAAAATAGTAATTAATAAGAAAAGGGAGAGCAATTCTGTCACTGTAAAGCAGAAAAAAATCAACTGGAGATATCAGAGATATATTGATAGAAAATCAATAGAAAGCAAAGAAAAATCAGAATTGATCTGGATGTCATTTTTGTCACAGTGTAGTAGAGTACAGATGTCAACACTCACATATACACATGCATGTACACACGTATATAAACACACAAAGGAAAGCAATCTACTATTTCTTTATATTGATTTATTTAATACTTTTTTGCATGCATTTTCAAATTTGTCAGCCCTGATTCCATCTGGTTAAGGAAGAGTTTGGTCCTTTTTTTTCCTTTTTTTTCCTTTTTTTCCCTTTTTTTCCCTTTTTTCCCTTTTTTTCCTTTTTTCTTTTTTTTCTTTTTTTCCTTTTTTCCTTTTCCTTTTTCTTTTCCTTTCCATTTCCCCTTTCCTTCTCCACCCCTTTCTCTTTCCCTTTCCCTTTCCCTTTCCCTTTCCCTTTCCCTTTCCCTTTCCCTTTCCTTTTCCCTTTCCCTTTCCCTTTCCCTTTCCCTTTCCCTTTCTTCTTCTTCTTCTTCTTCTTCTTCTTTCTTTCTTTCTTATCAAATGGAGTAAACCTTAATAATTGTCTCCTTGTTTTTCTGTTTGAGCTGTATTCGATTATACAGGTGCCTGCAGACCATTTTCAAATTTTATATTCCAAAGATATTTGGCCCTTTTTTTTTCATATTAAATTTCATTGGCAGAATAGGGGGGGAAATCTCAAATTATATTTTTTGTTCATGTTTGACAAAATCTAATAATAACACACAGATGGCAGCTAAAACATTCCTATCAGTTTTTACTGGTTTACAGATATTTCCTGTGCTCATAAGAAAGAGTACAACTAGGGCTTGTAAAACACCTTAAAATTAGGCAAAGCTTTGGGTTTAATCCCGTCAGTGGCTGTGTTGCTACTGACTTTAAGGGAGCTGAGATTCCACTTTTTTAGTACACCTGCTTTAATCCAGCCTGATTCAGACCTGAAATCTGTGGGGGTGGACAAGGGAGGAGGAGGACATAAGGGTTTAGGTGTGGAGTTTGTTCTCTACCTACACCGTAACAAATGCCATGATGTCTCCAGTCTTAACAAAGATTCCTAGGCTATAGCTGCACTAAGATGAGGGTATGACCTTGAGCCCTGGTCCATGATCATCCAGACTATTTATTACCCAGTCCCCAGCACAATTTTGGCTTGCATCAAACAGCTGTCTCACACACAATGTGTAGCATAAAGTTCCACTGTAAGATAGGTATTATTGTTAATAATATTGTTATTATTGTTGTTAACTGCAACGGCTAATTAAATAGAGTAATGACAGTTATGTAATCCCACTTGCTGGCATAACTGTCTATTTTGAAGACACTTTTCATACTGCAAGCATTTTGACCTCTGAAAAACTGGATGATCTGTAGCTTTAGCTGAAAGAGTTAAAAGTCCCCTACAGTGATACCACTCCATGATGCTGTGATATGAATTTATTATTGTTATTGTTATTCTTATTACTATAGCACCAGTGTCAATGTATCTATAGTCCAAGTACAGTTTGGCATCATGTGAAATACAGTAGCATTTAAGAGCTTGACAGGTTACTCTCTTTTTCCATAGACATCTCATGACAGAGTATGACTGGACTCTGATCAACAGGACAGATTTAATTTGATCTTAATTTGTTTTCCTGACAAGCTATTAGATATAGTGCTGGAGGCAGAAAAGAAAATAAGAATTCTATGGTTTTGACCTCCACCCTCCCAGGAGATAGAAGGAAAAAAATCCTTGCTTTTCTATCTGTTGGAGATCAGAGTCTTCGGGGAACAATCGGGTGAAAAATAACACTGATAAATGGGAGTAAAACAGCCGGTGCAAAAAGCCCAGTCATCTAGTTCTCAGCTATGTTTCCATGTGAGCGAATGTGAGTGGAGAACATTTCCCTTTTTCTCCACCCTCCTCATAAACCAGCCAACAAGCCAACAGAGACCATTTAAGGGACTAAAACCCCAAGCCATCAAGTTTTCCAGGCTAATGATTTGCTACTGAAGCCTCAGGAAGAGCTTGTTCAAGCTGACCGAATGAAAAACAAAACAAAGCAAAAAAAGTCATGTAACAATAATATCTTACACATATATAGCACCTTCTGTCCCAAAGGATTTCAAAGCACTTTATGGACTAGGCAAAGCAAAGTTCTGCCACCTGTTCAACAGGACCCAGCAGCTTGTTAACCTTGCAACAATTTTCTTCCATAGTTCAGGACATGAAACGGAGTCTTGTTGAACCTGATAATCTTATGCTGTCAGCTCCCTTCCTGAAATTTATGATGCAGGTTTGCCTGTGAGAGATTACCTCCAGCTGAAACTGCTGGAGAAACCCTAGGAATAGATACTGTCTATACTCGAAAATACCCAGGACAGAAAGGTTTAACACTGCTCGGACAAACCCCTCTCTATACTTCCCTATTTTTGCATATCTGGTCAAAAGCTTGCTTATCTGAAAGGCACTGCTTTTAGGAGTTACAGAAACAGTGATTCAAAGAAAAGGAATGGCTTTCCCTGACTTACGTGTTATGCTTTTGTGTAGAAACCAGGATGTCTTTAGAGATCTCCCACCAAACTACTGGTTGGATCCAATCATGTTTGGCTTAGAAGGACCAGAAGAACCACATCACTGAGCAGCAAAGCTTCAGTTTTACTCATCGTTCCCAGGCTCAATCCAGACCTTTACAGTAAGAGGCACTGTCCCGCCAATGACCCTCATGCTGTTACAGAAGATACACCCTTCCTAGGATTGAGGAATCCTTACGTATCCAATTTAGGTCAGCCCTGGAACTTTCTATAGAGAAACTGCCAAATGTCTGCTAAGGCATAATTAATGAGTCTGTTGGCCCTGTCAAAGCCAAGACCTGCTCTCTTGAGAGGTATAACTCAGTGCTGAATGCCAGTCACAAGCATTAGGGCCCACTGGGCAAAAAGGTGGGCCAGAGAACAATTTAAAAAACCCTTATAGACAACAAAGCCACTCAGTTGAAGAATTAGGTGAGCCTCAGATGTTACCTTTCTATGTTATTATTCATTGGAAAAAGAAAACTGGATAGGAGAGCCCATAAGATCACCAAGGAGTATTAGCATTTCAGTAACGTGTTCTTTGGTCTCTATCACATTAACTGAACCTTTCCATTCAAAACAAGTGTATTCCACAGGAAGACTACTTCATTTGGCCCACAAAACTGTTTTGTCTGTTGGGAACCCTAAAATGACACCATTAAGTTCACTTTTCAATTCCCAGAAAGAGAGAAAGAGAGAAAGAAGGGAAGAAAGAGAGAAAAAAGGAAAAGGGATGTGTCTTTGCCAGACAGGAAAGTATAAAAGTCAACATTTCCATGAAGACTAAACAGGTGGAAACTAATCAAGCCAGAGAGACAGCAAGAGGATGAAAGGGAGAGTTAAGGGTTCATAACTTATTCTGCTCTGTTTCAGGTTGCCTGCAGCTGCCTCAGTAGTGGGGTTTACGACCAAGGTCAAGCTGTTCATTCCGTCTGACTTGTATCCAAAACAGCACTGTAATGAAGGTTTGTGTGTGTGATGAATATAGTCATCATAAAATAAAATGTGAAACCTGACAGCTCTGAAGATTAATTCTGTTAATCGACTGGGCACGCAGCTCTACTTCTGTTCAGCTTCAAGTCCACTCTATACTCTTGCCTTTTGCTTATTTGCAGGGTGTGTGTAATCGTGTGCATATGTCTGTTCTCTCTGCTCATGCCCTCCTTCTCTTACTTGGATTAGAAAACAGCTGAAGCAAAGATAGCAGCAAATCGGCTGTCTCAAATAAGGCTATCCTGGCTAGAAYAGACCAGGGTTTTAATTCCTGAATTAAAGGTGAGTGATGGGGATATGTTAACAAATCAGGGGATGTATTAATAGGGTTTAACTGGTTGTGTATGGCTAGTTTGAGTAGTTTGTTTTTAATAAAATAAATCTCAGAGTATTAGTCAGGGTAATGACACAAGAGTACTTTTAGCAGCATCTTCATTTTCCTGTAGCAACATGGAGATAGTGTCCATGAAACAAAAACCCCAACAAACAAAAAGCATAAAATGTAATAGAAAGCCAAGTGAGAAAAAGCCTGGCAATCAAGGGAAGAGGGATAAAGGTTACATTTTTCCAGCAAATAATTTTGGAGAAGCAGAGTCCCCCTTTAATGCCCTGAAAGATAAAATACCTTCTCTCAAACAGCAAAGCTGGACTAGAAATTGGGGGATATTGTACAAGTCTGGGAAGAAGGAAGAAATGGAATAGCTCTATTTTTATTACCAGTCACGTGGTAAGAAGTTCACGGTTCTGGCAAAAATAACCAGATTATAAAACTTTAAACTCCAGAGGCTTGGAGCCTGAGCCTTGACTGGTCCCTGAGAGACACTTGTGGGCTTTGACTCCTTAGTGACCTTGAAGTAGCTCATCCAGCCAACAGAGAAGTATTGGGCTGAACTTAACTAGGTTTGTCTTTGGCACCATTTCCAGTCTCTGAGTAGTCAAGATTTAATCACTGATATTGAATGTTGATAGCTGAAGTGGCAGGTTAAGAACTTGCAGACTAAAAGCTCTTGTAAAGTAATCCACAACAGATTGGCAAAATGACAAGTCTTCTTTAATGTCTAGGCTCTCTGCTCAGTTCTACTTTAAGTCTTCAGAAAGGAGCTGAAAACTTACCTCTAATAGCTGTTGGGTAGCACAGTTGGTAGCTTGGTTGTCAATCTTAACCAAAAAAACAGAATAAAAGAACATTTGCATGTGTGTAATTCATTCTGTGCATTGAAAGGAAGACAGGAGGATCTCCAGTTAAGTCTCAGTTGCATTTCTTGGCTGGTAATGACTAGTTTCTTAGAGCAGAAGACGTGAGATAACAATCCCAGAAAAAAATGTTTAAAAGATTTAAAGTCCACAGCTGTCAGTTTGAATAATCAGAGACTTGCAAGATTGCCCCCACAGTCTTTTCTCTAGGTGGGTTTCTGGTTCTGACTTCCTAAACTTGCTGTGAGGCAATTAAAACCGATGTCAGTGTTGCCTAAACATTGTCCCCCTGACTTGGCTTGCTAGGCCTAGCTACTACCCTCCTTCTACATTGCATCCAAAACTACTTTTTGTTGTGTTTCTCTGCCAGGTGTCTTTGCCAATGCTCCCAATGGAAAAGGATTTGGTCTGTGCTGATACAGTCCCTCTCATACTAGGACTGGGCTTTGGCAGTGCATTCCATTTCAATAGTTGGATGAACAATAACTTATTTCTCACCCGATGTATCCTTTGTTTTGGGACTCTTTTCTCCAAAGAGTATTTCATTTTGCAATCTACCACCCAACGTGCCTTGACAGTGTAATAAAAAAAAAAAAAAAAAAATTAAGGACAGACAGGAGTAAACCACTAACAGATATCTATATGGTCTGCCCCACTGACTACCTTTGTATATCTCATTCTGTCAGCAGAGGAGTATTGAGGCAAAACTGAACCTACATTTTTTCCTCCATTTCCTGGCTGTTGACTCCTGGAGGCAAAACTGGCATCACGGCCCTCTTTGTCAATGCATGTTCTTCTCAGACCAGCTGTCTTTAACAAACCACGTTGCTCAACTTCCCCAGCCCAGTACGACAAACCTTAACATGAGAATGCCCAAGCATCTCCCAAGCTCAAATCTCCTGCCATACACTTCACCATCTGGATGACCTTATACAAAAGTTTCAAATGAAAACACTTTTACAGATAAGACCAGTCAATCAAAAGCAATATACTAGGCACTGATGCCCAGCACTGTAATTTCAGGTTATTTATTGCTCTAATGGACTGCAGGGAATCTCCGGCTACAGGCAATTTTATCCTGGGGAGCTGGTGTCCCTGGTGATTCAGTTGGGTCAATGTGCATGAAAAAGCCATTTGCAATCCCTTGTGAACGTTGCTCCAGCATCAGCTGTCGGCATGTCTGGCACATGATACAGGGCAAAGGAACTTGTGTCACTCAGGGAACTTCCTGCCAGTGTGTGTGAAACATATAATACCGCAGAGATCGAGATTAATCACTCCCCACTGAAAGTATACATATATCTTGGCAGCTCGGGAGCAAGCCTCACATACATGTTTGTGAGAGGTGATAGAAATTCATAGCATCCATAGCCAAATATTCCTGACTGGGAGGCTGAAAAAACAAACAAGCAGTGTACTAGAACGGGATATCTGGGGAAAACAAATGCTTTTTTCACATATCAGGTAGGATGTTTCTCTCAGCTGAGGGTCTTAGCCACTAGACTACAGGGCCAAACTTCCTTCTCCTTGCTCATTACCCTTGAATTTTGTAGTCATGGTTTCTGGCTAATTAAGACTGAAAAGAAAGGGTGGAGAATAGCGTTCTTTTTAGTGTGTTAGGATTTTAATTTCTTCAGACAATAGAAAGAATTTGATTTCTAAGCATTTCACTACTACGCAAGAATAGGCACTCTCACCACTGTGGCTGCATGGAGGTCTTGTTTCCATTAGGAGTGATGAAGTTAGGGTCAGAGCACAATCACTGCACCTTAGATACTGCTCTAGATATCTTTAGGGTTTCATCAGGGCTTAAGACAGTCAGTAGTGACAGGATGTATCATCTCACATAACAAAAGGCGTCTCAGAAAGAGACATTTAAGTCTGCTCCAGTCACCCCAAGATCCCTTTACAGTAACAGAAGTGAAACAGAAGATCCAGAGAGTGAAACATTAAACAGAAGTGTCAGATCTGCTTCTGGAATTGCCTGTTTATCACCGTGTCTGTAAGAGAAGTTCAGGTTTGGAAGTCAACATTTTACATTCCTGAGGTTATCTGAGATGACTCCCATCCAAAGTGCTCACCTGCTCTAGCTAAGGGAGCTCCGGGCATGCCCAGAAGCAGAATTGTAGAGGATTTTAAGGTCAAAACAGGAGGTGCCCAGCAGAGCCAGATGCTCAGACAGGACAAGTAGAGACAGCTGGATTACAGTTTGGACATTCACGCCTGAAGTCATTGTAGGTCTTGTTTTCAGCTCCTAAGTCTGTCTTTTTTTTGTTAGATGTTAAGAATGTAATCCAACTTTTAAAATTGTTATATATTGCACCAGTCTAAAAATAAAGAAAAAGCTGTCAAAACTGCACCTGAAATGAATACATAGTGTTCTTCATGACTGGATGTGTTTAAATCAGCACTGGAATCGGTCTGTGAGATTTGTCGTAGCTCAAGAAGTTATAGTCTTGAAGCAGGAATTACTGCATGAAATTCCCTGGCATGTGTTATGGAACAGGTCGGAGCATACGATTATAATGGTTCCTCCTGGGCTCAAGCTCCAAACTAAGAAATAACGTTCATTGCCAACACCACTGAAGGGACAGGAATTATCTGAGTTTTTATTTATCATCATTACCAGAACCAGTGTCACTCAGAGCCACCTGAGGTTTGTGGTGCAGGAATACATTTACTTTATTTTGATGGGCCTATCAGTTTGTTTTATGAGTAATACATACATATTTATAATCACTTAAACTAATTTTTGCTTCACTCCCACACACATACTCACTGTCAAACTCAAGGTAAACTTTAACACTTCCCCCTCCCATTTATATCTGGACTTGACTTTGTGATTTATTTTCATGAGCAAGACACCAAAGACAGAATCAGTTTTTCCAAAGAAAAAAAACCTCTGGAATCTTATAAAAGGGCAGTCATACAATACACAAAGTGGACATGACAGAAAATTAATCACACACAAATAAATCATGAGTGTAAGAGAGGGTAAATGAGTACTTTGCTCCTTAGCCTGTGTTTTGTCATGTAGTGATGTGTTCATTTTCGCCTAATTTGAGGCCTTTCATAGACCACTTTGCGTTTATCCACCCTGTTATGAGGAATGTCACACTGGAGGATGATAATGCTCCCTCCTGACTTAAAAATCCATGAACATCATTTACAAACCATATTCTTTTCTTTCCCTTTATTTTCCTTTCCTTTTCCTTCTTTCTTTCTCTTTTTCTCTCTGCCTTGCCTTGCCTTGCCTTGCCTTGCCTTGCCCTCCCTTCCCTTCCCTACCCTTCCCTTCCCTTTCCTCCCTCTCTTTTCTACCTATCCCTCTTTCTTTTTAACATACTATCCATGGCTTATTTCATTTGAATTCTTTGTTTTCTGAAGAATAGCTTTTACTGCCACACTTAGGCAGTGGATGCATTTTTTTCTATTTATTAATTTGCTTTGGTATGCATACAAGCAATTATTCATGTCTCGTTCTCAAATCTCTCTGGTTGCGTGACCTTGTCTTTTACCCCTTCTTTAAATCCTAAAGATAGACTAGTCGTGATACAGCTTTTCGAACAGGACATTTATTGCTTTGTGTTCCAGGACTTTTTCTTATCCATCTGGCTCTATTACTAATTTAGTTGGCAATAGGACAAGGATGTGAATAGAATAAATTAATCTGAATATGAAATTAAGAATACAGAGGGAACTATGGCACAGATTAAGACCCTCATATGCCTCCTGAGGTTGGCACACACCTCATGCCATGTGGAAAAAAAAAAAAAAAAAAAAATCTGTTCTTGGAGAGCACTCTGTTTTTAACAATTTATTCTTCCCTTTGAGGAGATAATAGATGAAGAGGAAAAACTAAGTAGAGGAAAACAGACTGTGGCTAATAAAATGATGTAACAGCAAGTATGTCATATCAGCACATCTAGAAGTCATGACATATTGGTTGACATTAGTGAACCAATAATCCCTGAGAAGTAACATACCAAGCATCTTTGTGCACCTGCAAGGTCATGGTGAGACATCATATTGTAGCTTCACACATGCAACTGTTATCCTGGTGTAGAGTTGAACTCAGTATCAACTGCCTTAAGCCACATTTTCCTCGGATCAAAAGGTTCCTTTGAAAATCTCACCTGGTTTTTGTTGTTGTTTTTGTTGTTTATTTTCTTTTTGGAAGCTGGTAAATCATCACTGTATCATGTTATACATGACTGGCGTAAATTTCTGTATTGTGAAAAGCTGAGGGTAAGGATGTTTGGCCTCCACAGAGGTTCCAGTGTTGGAGACATAGTCATCATGTGGACAGCTAATTCAGCCAGCTGAAAAGTATCTCCTGATGATTCATTTTCTCAGTTGAAAATGGGACATATGACTCCATGAAAGCTTCACAGCCAGTATCTCCAAACTTCGAATATTCATTGGGGAACATTGCGTTCACATTTCTTGTTTTTTTGAAAAACATTAAATTGGTCTAAAAGTTAGAAAAAAAAAGTTTTTAAGTGGAATTAATTACTATCTTGATGTTTTCTACCGTTTTACTATAACAATACATATCTGATATGCCACATGACGACATAACCCCAGATCCATGATGAGTATCCATCAACATGAGAATACCCCTGCAAATCTGGGCCTTAATACTTGAACACCCCTTTTTCATTCCTCTTTCATGGCATTCCTTTGCTCTGTCCCTTTTTCTCTGACACTTACTGGCCTGCTAGATAATAATTTTAAAGTGTATAAACCAGCTGAAATAAGAGAGTTCCCTGTGTTGTGAAACAGTTATATGTATTGAAGGAAAAAAAAAAAAAAAAAAGAAGAAAAAAAAAGGTTCATAAAATGGAAAGAAAGAAGATTTCCTGAGGGCAAAAGCTGTCAGCCCTGCCTGGTGTGAAAAATATTTGATGTATAATCATTTGATGTAAAAAAAAAAAAAAAAAGAAACTGCAAAGCCCAGTGTAATAATAAGCAGTGCTCTCTGATAATGGGAACCATATTCTTTAGCTGAATGCAATGTATAGTCAGGATTTACACTGTGGTTACTTCTCCGGCGGGGGGGGGGGGGAAAAAAAAAAAAAAAATCTCTAAACCCCCCAGAACAAAGTTTCCCTGACAAGCAACATGGAAGCCTTGCATCTCTCTTGCCAAACTGTCAGACACTGAAAAAGCATATTCCTTGGCATGAACCAAATTCACCAAATATCAAAGAGAGCTGGCCCATTTGATACCAGTAGTAGAGGTACCTTAGTTTTCCCCATGGGAAAGGCATATTTTCATGGGAAGTTGTATTTTAGAAGGCAAAAGGGAGATGGGAAGAAAAAGGATGGGAGATCTATGTAGCAGTCATTCCCTTTTACTGTTCAAGGATCATCTTTCTGGAAGCACTCAGACAAGTAGAAGGTGAGACATCATGAACTCTGTCCTCCAGGTGACTTCGCATCCAAAGAAGCGCAACGAAGCTGRTGAAGGGTCCAGAGCACAAGTCTTATGAGGAGCGGCTGAGGGAACTKGGACTGTTYAGYCTRGAGAAGAGGAGGCTGAGGGGAGACCTTATCGCTCTCCACAACTACCTGAAAGGAGGTTGCAGCGAGGTGGGGGTCGGTCTCTTCTCCCAAGTAACAAGCGATAGGACGAGAGGCAACAGCCTCAAGTTGCACCAGGGGAGGTTTAGATTGGATATTAGGAAAAATTTCTTTACTGAAAGAGTGGTTAAACATTGGAACAGGCTGCCCAGGAAAGTGGTTGAGTCACCATCCCTGGAGGTATTTAAAGACATGTAGACGTGGTGCTTAGGGACAGGGTTTAGTAGTGGACTTCACAGTGTTAGGTTAATAGTTGGACTCGATGATCTTAAGGGTCTTTTCCAACCTAAATAATTCTATGGCTCTATGATTCCCATATCTCATTTGTGATCACTGCAGATCCTACCAGGGGAACATTAGGATAATGAGCAACAAAGTGCTGATGTCCATGTTCTTGAGGTGGCAGGTCCCATTCCTGGATTGCTCAGTGTGAAATAAACTGCAAACTATGAGAGCTTGTTGTAATAGTCTTTATTCTGTGTGGATTTCCTGGTGACAAATACTATGGCTGCAGCCTTGTTTTCTCTGGCTGGACACATTTTTACAACATTTGTAGAAACTTAATATCCTTGAAATCTCTACCTTATTGTCAAATTTGAAATTAAACAAAAGGCCCTCAAGGTAGTAGGGAGAGACCAGGTATTGAGTTTTTTTATCGCATGGAAATAGCTGAAAAATTAGAGGACAGGAGATCAAATAAGACTTTAAGGGTTCTTAGTTGATTCCTTATTAAAAGACAGCTGTTGCTCACTTTCACTTTTCACAGTTTTGCAAAAGGCATCGAAAATAAACAAAGCAATTATCTTTTTCGAAATAGGTATGAGAAAGAAAAAAAACTATTCCCCTCTCAACATATGGAAAAAATCTTGAGGGAAATCTAGTTTTGTCAAACCAGGCTGGTGTCTGAAAGAAAAGCAAAGGTGGTCACCATCTAAATATCTGTAAAGATTGAACCTTTTCTGAAATTACATGTTAGCAAATCTGGAGGGCATTTACTCTTTCTCTCATATGCACACAGCCGATACAGGCTTTTCCAAGACTTTACATAAGGTGCTGTTTATTAGATGGGTTGAATCTTGAATCTTCTATTTGAAATGGGAAAATGAGGTAGGGTGGGACAACACATCTTGTTTAATAGTACAATTTGAGCCTCAGCAGCCTCAGAAATTTGATTTAAAGCAAAACCACACTGAACCACATCAGGATTTTGGCTCTGGATTTTACAGTTTTCTTTATTATTGCTATTATTTTAATATCCCTGTCCTTGACATACCAATATAACAGAGCCTTCCAGTGAAAATTGAGTTGGAGATGCCGGTAGGATGGTGTTTCTCAAGGAAACAGCCAGAAAAGTGCCTTTTGCTGTGAAAGGAAGGCTCTGAGTACTGGACAGGAAAAAACACGGGCAGCTTAAGACAGAAGAATAAAGTGAAAAAGGGGATACTAAATGGTTTTGGCAATTAAAGTAATTTCACAGTCAAAGGTCAGCGTTCTGCTGATTTGTGATCACTGGGAAATAAAAACATGATTTGCCTGTAGCCCATTAGTAGACAAGTATATTAGGAGGCAATATCTGTCCATTGCCCAGGACAAGGTCTTCCAGTCAAAGCAGGGAGGTGGCTGACATACGTGGACACCTACAGAGTCAAGCAGTCCTGGAAAGAAGATGAACCTTGTCATCCCTGGGGATTAGCTGGGTACTTCAGTCCTATCCATATGAAATCAGTTTGCTATGTTAAATCCTTCCTCTCTGGAAACTGCTTTCGCTCTGCCATTTCAGCTCACAGATACAATTCTCCCAGATAAAGTAAGTGGCACTGTGGGTCTTTGATCAACCTTTTCCACTTCTGTTCCAGTCAACTTCCCATTTCCAATAGGTCTTCCACCCTTTCTTGTCTAAAACAGGTTTCCTTATTCTCCTGAAAAGCAAGGATGTGAGAAATTATCTTCATTTCCTTTCTTGGCTATTTTTTTTCAGCACCCTTTCCACAATATCCTGATATGATTATATGCCAGATGGTACTATATGACAAATACAACCTACTATAGAAAAATATCACAGCTTTTGGTCACTATGGCAGAGAACATGTTTCTGAGAGTTTTCTCAGCCATCTGACAACACTTGCAGATCACCTYGATTTGCTGAGAGTGTGGTGATAAGCAGGAGGAAGGGAATTGCTCCTGCAGGACCCAGACATGTGTTGCACATATATTTACAGGAGGGCAAAGAGTGATATCAGGTCTCATTATCCATGTGATGGAATAAATATTGAGAAGGGAGTCATGTCCATAATTCTTCACCAAACTCTCATAAAGAAAATAGGAAACAGTTTGCAGTTTCTGGGTGGTGGCAGTGTAACTACTGTGAGCCAAAGCACCAAAGATAATCTTTTAAGACCATCTACTAATATTTTCCCTGTGTTATACAGTGTCTGTGTATTTATTTACTCAGGATACAGCTCTGGTGCGAGTATCTGAGATGATACTGCTAGTATGGCTCTCAATTAGTAAACCCAACAGCAGGCAAATACCCTCAGGACTCCAGCATATTCTGCTTTCATGTACAAACAAGACATAAATTGACACTGAAAATCTGTCAGCCTTTCTGCTAATACCTTCTGAACCTCCCAGATATTTTCACTTCAAAATGACAAAACTAGAGGTCTCAAGGACAGCAGCTATTTAACTGTATCAGCAATAGGCTGATTATTAGAGATTCCCTATCAGCACCTCCACTGAAAGAAAGGTTAACAGGCTTATCTTTTCTTTGGACACTGAAGCAACCCTTGCTGGCTTGTTACATCATAAGACAAGCACCAGCTAGGCATAGATTTGTTTATTTCCAAGGGCAGACATTTTCAAAGGTATCCAGTCCAAAACAGCCACAGCTCCAGGACTAAACTATCCTATCTATAAAACTAYTGTCAGACTTCTCAAAAACAGTTCTCTCTGATTTCTCTATTGTTGGTATACATAAGTGAGGAAATCATAAAAGGGCCTGATTCTCAGAAAATGAGTATCTCAGATTTGCTGACAATAAAGCCTCATTAGGCAAAAGTATTTTGGGTCACCTTAGCAAAATAGGAAGCTCCCAGGACTGTGAGTCACTTGTGTGAATATTTGTAGCTGGATATTTAAATACCGTGATGTTTAGGTTTACCATGCTACACCCTGTCTAAAGAACTGGAAACTCTGTGAATACTCCAGGAAATACCATTATTGTGCTTGGCAGAGGTCCAGGTTCTATTATTGTCATCTGCTGACCAGGTTGTTTAGGGGCCCAGCAAAGAGTAATGCCACATTGTAAAAGACCTTCCATGTACACATGAGATAGGATGCCACCGGAGGCCAGTAAAGAGGCAAGACTGGTAAATGAACACTTGTTATTCTCACTTTGTAAATATCTCAAGTTCCAGGCATATGTCCTACCTGAAGGAATATGTGTGCATAGTAGTTGCATTTAATTTGTAAATATTATGAATGCTATGAAAGCCGTTTTCCAGCATGCCTGATCTTATTGCCTCTAAAGGTTTATCAGAAAGCCTTGTATAGCCAAGGAGTAGGACTTATCACTTGCTGTGGTACCTCTCCTTCTCCATTGACTTGCCTCTAGAAACGATCTAGTCAGCTTTTAGATGTCTAAAATTACATGAATTAGTTTCCCTTCTTAGTTGAAAAACCACAGATACATACTTCTCCTGTTCAGGAATCCTAGGGTTAAATTTTACAGCCAGCCCATCAAGACATTTTGTGATAACATGGCTTTACCTTTCTAAATGCATATCTCAGGTGAAACATCCCTTTTAGTTTCTCCTGAGAGAATGGCAATAGAGGACATAAAAATAGGTTAAATAGGGAGTTTCTAGAAGCCTTTGGAGTATTTCTTATAGGATAAACCTTCGAATAGCACCCTTTTCCACTTCTATATAATCTTTATTCTGAAAGGCTCTAAATTTTCCTTTTTTTTCTCACATACTCTCTAGTGATTTTTGATGCACATGAAGACCTCTATGTTTTTGTTAGGTTCTCCTCCACCTATCCAGAAGAAGACTCATGTGACCAAAGATTTTCAGCTGGGAAGCTATTCCATGCTTTCTTCCATGCCTGGCAACTTCTACATCATGACTGCAGCCTGAGACTGTCTGCACCATGTTCATGTCCAGCTGTCTTCACTCCTGAGGCCCATGGATCCCTGTTGTTTGCTGGTCTGTTTGAATCACCATAAAATAGGGATGTATCATTGAAGTGTCACTAACCAGAAAATTCAGAGGAGACATGCTCTTTATGGATCTTCAAGTCTTAAACAGACATTTATTTTACTTTATTTTATTTTGTTTTGTTTTGTTTTGTTTTATTTAGTTTRGTTTAATTTAGTTCTATGCTATTCTATTCTATTCTTCTCTGTTCTATTGATTTAATCTTGTGTTTGCGTGATATGAAAAATAGGTAACTTATAAAATGGTTTGTATTTTGTGCTGGTGAAGCCAGATATTAAAAATTCAGGCTCATCTCTCCTAACCACAAATATCAGCAGAGATGAAGTAAGCTATCTCTATTAGTCTGCAACAAATTTTCCTATCCCATCTCCTTTACACACTCAGAGTACATTTTCACTTATAGCTTCCTTGCTGAAGACAAAATTTTGCTGCTGGATTTTGCTTGATTTGCTTTCCAGGTCAAAGCCAGCCAACAGGATCCAGTAGAAGCAAGAAGTGAGATTCATCTCACCTGTTGGCAACATCTCGTGGTGTCATACCAAGCTCCTTTGACAGTCAACTCAGAAAAGTAAGTAACTCTACAGGGGAGATCTGAAGGACACATTTGAAATTTCTCCCAAGATCCACATCAGGATTCACGTGATGCATTTTAGGATGAGGATCTCGGATGTCTTACCTTTAGATATATGAATTAGGCCACAAGAGTTCAACCCACAGTTTTAGAGGGTATTCAGAGGAAAATCGGGCCATATTAGACTGCAGCTTTCTGATTCCCACCTGCAAAATGGGAAACATATCTCTGAAAGCCCTTTCCTCAGCCTTCACAAAAAGGAGTTGTGGCTATAGCAACTCTAACTACTATTATTACTGCAAAAAATAGCAGTACTGACATCAGAATTATCAATTTGTATTGTCATAGTGCATTGATATCCCAGGTGTTTAATAAAGCATCATCTCACTGGAGACAATACAAACATTGGACAGAGAGATGGTACCTAGCTCAATCAAATTGCAATCTATGCTGGAACAAGACATCTGGAAAGAAAAAGACATGTGTCAGGACAAGGAATATATGAAACCAGGTTGTCAAAATGACAGGACAGTGGTCCATGCACAGAAGCAGTTCAGTAAGTGTCTTTTTTTCTTCACTTTTTGTAGTCATCCCAGAAATCCAGCCTTTTAAGGAGGATTTTGAAGGAAGAGTTTGGGAGGAGCGGCCACACTATCCTGAATAGCAGCCAGAAAAAACATTTCTGCCAAAGCCGTTTTTCAACAGCAAACTGAGCTTTCACCTAAATTATATTTTCCACAAAAAAGTTTCTGTTTTCTGTGGAATACTTTGACATTTCATTGAAAACTTCAATACACAAAAAGTGAAATGCTTCCAGCTGAGAAGTTTTATCCTGCACCGCCGCCAGAGTCCTCTCTGGGACTTATTGGACATATACTTCCCGGTCTCATTTTCGTTTGTGGGCCAGACTCCCAAGGCAGACTACATCTCCCATGATGCAGATGGTCATTAACTCCCACAGAACTAAAGACGAATCCTGCTCATTTATAACTTGTGAGAGCTCAGCTGGTGCTGGACAACAACATAGCTTCTTTCTACCTGAATTGATTTGATTTTATTTTATATTTTATTATATTATTTTATTTTATTTTGTTTTATATTTTATTATTTTATTTTATTTTATTTTACTTTACTTTGGTTTTTGCTGATGATTTCCAAAACAAATCATTTCAGGCTGAGCCAACAGTCATCATTTCAATTTGCATTTAATTTGTTTGGTGCTGCAAACACACTAGAAACGTCATTATTTTCACACCCTGACTGTAAGCCAAGTAAGTGGCAGCCAGTTAATCCCTCCTGGGACATAGCAAGGACCAGCAGCAGAGGCTCAGGGCTTTGGAGCTTCTTCCCTTGCTCTGACCCCTTGTGTCACTTGGAGCAAGGCAATTCCCAGTCACTGCCCTTCGCTTTTCTCCCTGAACCTTGCCAGTCATGTCTGTTCAGGTGATGAGATCTGTGGGGTGGGGGATGTCTCTTACACGTGCTTCTACCATGTCAGCCATGTTGGTGGACCCCCCAAAATTAATTAACAGCTCTGGTTGCTGGGGGAAAAGGAACTTTTTTTGCATTTTAAGTGCGTTTAAAAGAAGAAAGGAGGGATTGCGACCCTGAAATTTAAGCAAAGGGATGCTGAGCCAAAACATCTGGGCCAAATCAGTGCTTTGATGAGAAGAATGACAGCTAGATCTCTAGACTGGCCCAGTTCCTGCCAATGACAAATGTAAACGACCACCGCCTCACCGCTATTGACCTGCTCTGAATTTTTTTTGCCCCTTCACCTCCACTGCTGTCTCAGATGATACTTTTTCCCTTTCCTGTACCTAAAAAGAGGTGACTCTATGAAGTCTGGATGAAATGGGGCTGCAGACGTGTATGTGTCTGCATGTGCACGCCCGCGTGCAAGCAGCGGGAGAGCCAGCAGCATGCATGGCTGTGCACATGGGGAGAGCAAGGAGGGACATGGTTTTGTTGCCATTGCTAAAAGAAGCCTAAAATAAATGCAGTGAACTCTGTGCTCCAGCATACAGCTGTGTAAACTCAAACTGCAGGCCTGCTCTCGTGTGGCCAGTTACTTATGGAAAAGGAGTGAGGTATAGCTCGGCACTGAGGGACTTGCCCATCAAACTGTTTCACACTGTTGGTCAAACAGGGCTCTTTGAATGAAGGAAGAAAAGAAAAAAAAAAAAAAGATATTCCCTGATTCCAAGGTCTAATAAATTGAAGCCCTGCACCTCTCATGGCCTTGGAATGATTACATTAAATTTTTTTTTGCTACATAATCATCAATAAATCAAGCATAGCCCATTAAACAATAGATGCCTCCGAGGCCTCTCTTCAAATGTGCTTTTGATAAGAGTCAGAGAATTTTTTTCTGGGCTTGTAACGTTTTTCTTTCCTCTGTTTGTTTTTTCTAAGGGTCAAATAATGCTGTTAAAAGAGCAGTTAATATATAGATCTATTTTTCCATATTCCCGTCATGGTGTTTGACTTTGGGAGATTTATGGAATATCTTTTCCCAGTTCAACAATAGTATGTTTTGTTGTACTAAAGAGGTATTTTAACATGAGTGGAGATTCTTAATAACTTCACTGCTGTCTCCTTTCCAAAACAGGCCCCAGCCAAGACAGAGAACAGTGCAAATATATGTATCTATATATACAAAGAAAGAGAGAGAGAGAGATTTATACATATAACACACTCATCTGGGTATCACTCGTTTATTTTCATATGATGAACTCCAAAAGGTTGGTATGTTCTGGCCAGAAGCCACAGTTCACCTTTTTCATAAGGCATAACACATAGTTACATTGAAAGTAGGAAGAGCTAAGTGGCCTGGGCCAGATCTTCGGATGGGATAAATGCAGGGGAGCTGTGTTAAGTTCAGTGGAGCTTTGCCAAATGATGAGAGACAATGATCTGACTTGGTACATTCAAATATGCTTCAGATGTTATGTCTCTCCACTGAAGGTGCAGCTTCAGCCAAGAAAGGCTCACATGGACTCGTCCATCCCCCAAAACCAGACCTAGCTTCTCATCAGATTAAAACTGCAACCCTAGATTGTGAATGAGTTGCATGAGCTGCTCAGCATCATCATCTTCAGTGTGATTCAGTCCCTCATGACCCGTTTAATATAGACGGTTCACCAATCTGTCTCACACTGATTTAATGGAGTTCACCTATCTGACTTCTTGCGGCTTCGACTGCGGCACTGTGTTCAGTGTCTCTGCGATTCTGCAGCAATGGAGGTGTTTATTCCTGCTCAGTTACAAGAAATATCTCCTAGCTTCCACTTGGGATTTCAGGCAAGGCTGTAAGATGTTCCTGTTTCCCAAAGTTTGGGCCTCATGTCTTAGGGGACTTCCAGCAGGACTGCACCTTTCTGGGGGAACTTTGCTCCTGGATAAGAGCTAGTTGAGCACAGCAAAGCAATATGAAGTGTCCCTTTTCACATGCCCCTTCCGAGGCTGTGGGGATGGTTGTGCTTTCCCTGGCCAGAGGCAGGATGAGATGCAGCCTGCACTGTACAATGCAACAACAAAGCAGCGGTACATGCCCCAGATAATGAGAAAACTCAATATCCTATGCAGCAGAGCAGGGCACCATGCTAAGACACTAGTTCAGATCACAGTAGTTGTACGTCTGTCTTATGAAGAACAATTAGATTTTTTTCTTTTCCCCAAGAGGCTAATTAACTTGGGCAAAGTATCACGTTAAGGCAACATCTTTCCCTCTAGGTCCAGATTTAGCTCATGCAGTGTTGGCTTGCAGAGCTGTACACCACGTTCAACGCAGCATGCCAATAAGCCCTTAGTCTAGGAATCAGTCCTCAGTCCTTTTTATATGTGGTTCTCCCATCACAGAGCTGTCACACAAGACAAAGAGGTCAGCTTTCCTATTTTTAAATGCTTTGTTTTGGATGATATTCATGAATGTTACTTGTCAAGGGCAGGCCCTGGCTTTTTCAGCTAAAAGAAGCAGCTGCGGTGTTATTTGACTGGAACACAATCTGCTTCTGGAGAGATCTCCCAGGTGGTTCAAGAGAAAATGCATGTCATGAGATCACGTCTTGTCCTTTTCTTGGGTTTTATTTGTTTTCCTCTCCAATTCTTCCTCCCACAGGGCTTCGCTTGCTCTTTGAACATCAGTGGATGATGCTGTACCCTCTTGTACTGTGAACAGGCCATCTTTCACGGTGAGGTCAAAGCTGGACTGTGACACAGATACTGAATCTGCAGCTATGTTTGTGGCTTTATGCGAAGTAAATGTTCCCGGTTTCTAGCACTCGCTGTTAGGAGTGAGTAGCATATATTTTAACTGCCCCTCTCTTGAAAGATCAAAGGAAATTCGAGGTATCTCGTGATGTGGAGTGCAAAAGGGAGAAGGCTGTTCCTGGTGAAACATCTTCCACTGTCTGCAACCAAGAGAAGCTTTATTGCTCCTGCTGCTACTTCTTTCAGAGTAAGACACCATCTTGGGCTTCTAAATGGATATGTTATTGAAAGGAAATGTTTCTTGAATTTGATTCTTATGCAATTAATAGGGAAAATTCTACTTCTGCAGATGCCAACAGTGGCAATGCCACTGATGTTAGAGGGGTCAGAATTTCAGCTTAGAATTTTTTCTCCTGTCAAAGGGACAAGTCACAGTGTGCAGCATAGAAAGCACAGACTGAGGTCACCCTTAAGGTATTCTCAGGCCTCTAAACCATAATGTTCTTTCACAGACACTTTTACTTTAATTTGTTCTCAGTGGAAAAACAAATGAGGGGAGCAGTAAGTGAGGTGGGACTGGAGAAAGACCATCACTCTTCAGTAGAAATCTAGCTGCTGCTGGTGATCCTGGAGGAGGGATCAGCCAGCCAAGACAGAGCACAGGTTGCTCATGCATGAACTCTGACGGTTGGGGTGTAGCAGTGACTCTTGGTATAATTAAAAAAAATTATCTCTTTTCACTAACTCTGCATGCCTATTGCAACCCCTGTTACTAATAGACCAAGAAGCCATGCTGGCTTTGAGGCACAGGTATTATGCTTGTAGCAAATAACATGGTAGGTAGTTTTCAAACCAGAAGTAAGATATCACTGTTAGTTCAAATACAACTGAATAAGTTTTACAAATATGAGAGATTAGTTTGAGCAGGTACCCAAACCCCTGATCTCTTGTCATTCTTATCACTGAGCCTGTAGGATTTTTTCTAGACCTTGAAAATCTGTAACTGAGAGAGGTATTGCTTCATTTTTCCAGGAAAAGGGAAGGGAAGGGAAGGGGAAAATGAGAAAAGAAGAAAAAGAAATTAAGCTTTCTCCAGATTCAAATCCAAGTCCAGTTTGGGTTCAGGTTTAGTTCAAAAGTGGATGGCTAGGTCTTGTTTTTCCTGAGACACTTTCCTCATCCAAATCCAAACTCCTCTGAATTTGTCAGTGGGGAGCCTGAGGAAGAAATGGTTCTGTTTGAGTTGAATCAGAGCACCAGCCTCACCGCCTGCCAGAAATGCTGACCTTTCTCAGTCTGATGCAAAACGTCCTGAATCTGTCCATTTTCCACAAAAGCTCTGCTGGCACTTCTGCTTTTAACCTTCTCCATGAAAAATCAACTTAGGCAAGTTCACAAGAGTTTCTTGCTTAACACTTGCTCTCCCATGCTCTGACCTGACCCCACAACTGAACCCTCATGGACTGAAATAATTACCTCAGCTGATGCTTGACTGAACTTAGCAGTAGGTGTTATCCTGGTAGCAAGCAAAAAATACAAAATAAATATATATATAAAAGTTAAACATCTGCATATCTTGCATGGAAACTGCTCCCCTTACAAGAGAGGTATGGATCTCCCATACACTGCTGGACTGAAACTGATGCAAGCCTGAGTGACCTGCCGGTTTCCTCTGGGAGTCTCCTGTATATTTATGTAGCATGTAGTCCATCAGCTGGAAATAACTTTATGGAACATCTCACTTCATTATTTTCAGTCGAACTGCAGCTTTGTGTCCTGATGCTGTGGTGTCAGGTGAAAGAAAAAAAAAAAAGAGAAAACATCTTGCTTAACATGTCTTCCATACTTATTTCAGAATAAATGAGCTCTCTGTGGAGTGCATCGCTTATAATTACACCCCAAAATACACTTTTGGGTGCCATTGAGAGTCTGGATTAAATCCACTTGCAGGAGAACAGTTTATGAAGTCTTGGTTTTCCATTAATCTTCAGGCACCTTTCTCAGAGGACTTGAAGGGGAAGGTGGTTGGATGGCAAAGGAGAAAGAGAATGGTTCAAAGAAGGAAGAAATGGTTGGTGAATGGATGACTCAGAGAAAGGATAAATAGTCAAGACAATTTTAATTTCTAAACCCCAAACCAGACTCAATCTGGGCTAATGGATACAGAAGTAAGCTGGGATTTCACTCCTGCGAGTCCCATTTCTTCGCTCTCCTGCTGCTTCGTTGTGCGACCTTGGGTAACTCTCTTGATTCCTGCCTTTTGCTTTTCCACCATATTTACACTGTACCTTTGGAGCAGAGCTCAGATTGCTCATTGTGTGTTCATACAGCACCATGCACTGAGGCAGCACAACCTTGGATGTACCTTGCAAGCACCACGGAAATTTCCATGATTTTCATCATTTTCCACCAGTTGCATCCCCACAGGATTTAGCTGTTGTTCCACCAGAGCTGAATATGCTCATCATAGCTTTTTTGGAAGTGCTGCTTTGATGTAGTTTCTACTGGCAGTGACCCACACTCATCCCACCCAATTTTAGTTGCCTTTAGAGGTCCATAGAAAAGAAATTCATAGAGGACCTTGGATAACCACACTTCTTATTCAAACACCTGAGCTGAATTCCTGAGTTTAAGAGAGAATCGCTTTTTCCTTTGCTGGAAGCTTTAAACAGGGAAAGCATTTACACCAGGCTCTTTAGAAATCCGGTAGCTGGTTGATTGTTGCATTGAAAACTACCACAGGTTCTGGAATATCCTCCTGGCTTCATGTCCCCTTATACCTCGTTGATAACCTCCACCCAGACACCCTGCCAAAAAGATCTCAATGATAAATAGTACTAGGTCATTTCCTATGATTTACAGAAGAGTCAGCTAAACCTCATGAAGTCCAGAGCGTGGATGAGAACTGAGCATTTTACAGCCATTAGAAGAGTCCTGTTTAATTTTGAATGGAGACACAAGTATGTATGAGGTGAGGTACGAGTAGAGCTTTGTGAATATTTCCTAGCCAAACCTTAAATAAAGAACTAAATAATAGCAATAAAAAGGTTAGTTAAACTGTCCCCCTCTCTCCAACTCTTAATAACTTTTTCAGTGGTTACATTCCAAAAGGTAAATTGTTAGCATTACCATTTACAGATAAAAACTGAATAGCTTTTTTCCTCACCAAAAAAAGAAGAAAAATATTAATCTTATAATTGTTTTTTTTGCTTTCCTCAGATTAGATACATTTATATAAAGTCAGAACTGTATTGTTCAGAAATAAGACATAGAATTTCCAAAAAGTTGTATGGTTTAAAAATTGCTGAAACAAAACTTTAATTAGTGCTTTTTTTCTCTTTGTTAATTAAAAATATTTATATATTTTAGAGAATTAATTTTCAAACCACTTTTAGGACTTTGAAATAAGCATATATAAGATGAAATATCATCCAATTTTCCTTCTTTGGGCTTTTTTTTTTTTTTTTTTAAATTTAAATTCCTCTATGTGGTTCGAAGACATCAAGAAGATATTGTCATTTTATTATGTATATAATGAAAAAGTGAATTTTTTTTAAAAATACTTACACTAAGGAAGAAGGATGGAACCACAGTTAGTCTAGTACGAGGACAGTGGGATTCATCTTATTAAATATGTATGCCTGCAGTTCATCCATCATGCTACTTGGGATCGGCAAATACGACGAAAGAACAATGTGAAAATTGTGTACTTCTGCAATGGCACCTGGGTGCCCGTCAGGATACCCTGTAACATCTGAAGTGGCTTATGGACTATATTACCTACTTACGGGCAATTGAACTGAGATGTAGGTGTCTACAGGTAACTGAAGTGGAGATGGCCACTTTAGTTTATGATAAATTCCTAATTAGGTACTATTGAATGTGTCAGCAAAGGACTTAATTATGCCTGAACAAAGGTGTTCATTTGAATTACCATTCCTGATCCTCAATACTGGTGATCTACTCTAGGTCATGTTCATGTCTGCCAGCCTCATGAGACTTATGGTTCCCAAGGGCTTTTCAAATAGCTCTAGATGCTTATGTTTAGACATCTAAACTGAGCTCTTGGAGGTCAAGCGATTAAAGCGATTGCTCTGGGAGGTTAGACGCTCATATGCTTCATCACTTACTTTCAGGTGTCAGAACCTGCAAGCCGAATCCCACGTCTGAAGTTAGGTGAGATGAGTCTTATTTTGGGATTCAGGAAACTGAAGCTGTAAACCTTGCTATTCCTGGGTCTTCTTATGTGACTTTATACAAGCCCTTAAATATTACTCTGGCCTTTAAATATTACTCTGTTTCTTGCCTTGTGGAAAGAAGGATTCCAAAGATTAAAGATTCGGAAACATTCTGAAGAAATAAAGACAGTAGGGAGAAGAGTTTCAAGGAAATGTTTTAAATATTTCTTATGGACAAAACTAAAATACAGTTGCTTTTACATGTGCATGCATTATTTGAATATAAACAGATATTTTTAACACTTTTTTGCCTAATTTTGCTCATAACTATCTCACATATCTGAAATCTGTAGAAATATACTAAGTAACACATATATTCAAAAAACATCAAGCACTTTTCCCCAGCAACAAAATGTCATATGGTTATAAGTGAAATAAATTCACTATTTCTTGTAACACAGCTTCCTAGGTCTCTTTAGAAAGGAAATATTCCAGATATTAAGCATTTCACACCTATTTTTTTTACTCTTTTCTCCCCCCCCCCCGGTAGACTGGGATTGTTTGTTTCAAATAGAAAGAGATTGTAGAGTCCTTGTGCCAGGACATATTTATGTTTCACCATGTCTGTGTACCACCTAGCACAAGAGATTCTGAGCATCACTGCAACTTCTCAGTGGTACCTGCATCACATCACAGGTGTCAATAGAAGATGTGCTATCATAAATCAGTAAGAAACAGTCACTTTGATTTATTGCATAAATCTAGTTATGTATTCTTTTTGAGCACATAAATCTAGTTATATATTTTACATGTCTACTCAGCATGACGCTCGAGCCTCTTCTCATGACAGTGGCTAGGTCTCCACTGTGAAGGGAAGCCAGTGTGATTATCCTTGAATGCTGATATCTATGTTTAGATCATGACCCTCCCTTTCAATCTCTTACTGCTTCACATGAAGTGAACCTAATTCTTACTTTATGATTCCGCAATCCTATATTAGAGCTTACCAAACTGCAAGCCATCTTTATAAGCCAACATCCACTTCATACATAGATTTTTCAGACCCTTCTGAGATAAATAGGTGTCTAAAATCAGCAATTTGCATATTTAGCAATCTTTTCTTCCCCACTTCAAAGTTACCCAAGCTTTTAACTCAGACCATTTCCCTCCACTCATTTGCCATGGCTGGCATTGGGACATTTTAAAGTGTCATCGACTGTTGTGAGAGAAAAGATGTGATATCATAGTATTGCTACAGAACTAGAATTTGATATGATACACAAGGAGGAATCACTTGCCTGCTTTTACCCCAAAGAGGTTCTGCATACCTAGATCTGACAGCACAAATATCCTGCATGAACAGAACCGCATGAGTCAAGTTACAGCCCCAATCAATCAATGAGTGAATTGTAATTTCCACAATATTAGGGAATAGATGACTAGTCAAAATCACATTTGGGTTTGATTTGCATTATGATGCATCATTTCCCCAAAGCTGATTTGAATCCAATATTTGCAACTTAAATAACTTGTTTTCAGAATAATTTTTGTGCTGTTTTAATGACATTTGAGCTGTTGCATCTCACTTTACGACTTACATGCTGGAAAAAATACGTGTGTGTAGAATAAATATATAGTGTAGATGATATTAAAGGGGGTGTAACCATATGGACCACAACCATAATGCAGTCAAGTGAAAAAGGATGAATGAACAAATGTTTCCATGTACTGAGAAGCAGGCTGAAACAGGGAATTGTCTCAATGGCAATGCAATCCTGGAAGAAGGAGCCAGAGCAACCTCCCATTTCAGACTGGAAGGTTGTAGAGCAGCTGTAATTAGGAACCAATATTCTGCCATTTTCCCCAAAATAAGTAGTACAGAGCTATTAGAATTACTCCAGAGGCTAATTTTTTGCACAAGGAGACCATTATTGTCTGAGAAATGAATGAGAATCAGGTTTTTTCCTCTTACAGGCACGCTCATCACCCAAAGTAATGATACTTATTTTTTATGACTCCTCATGGTTTTAAGTATATATACGGATGGATGGAAAGTACTATGTTTAGACTCAGCTGCTTGGCCTCCTTGAGGCAGGTACACAGGACTCCCTGAAGACAGAACCTTGCTGTTTTGTCTCTTGTCCAAAGTGCCAACATCGCAAATGTGATGAAAAAAAAAATATTTTTATTGCTTTCCAGTTCTCTGGGTGTGTAGGAATCATGGTCCCCTCTCTGGCAGGAAACAGGAGTGAGTGGAACTTTTTGCCTCTCTCCTGGGCAGGAGGAGATAATAATTAACTAATTATTCTATTTGTTTGTTTGTTTGTTTGTCTCTCTCCCTCCAGCAGCCATAATTAATACTACCTCTAGCCTTCAGGTTCTCAACTTTGAATGAATGACAAAGATGACTTTTTCCCACAGTGCCATTCAGTTTCTAATCCAGAAGAACATGTGGAAAGCCTATAGTTACAGAGGACAAGAAGAAACATGATGGTAGGATTTACTGCTGCTAGATTTAGACAACTCCAGGATGGACATCTCCAGCTGGTCTAGTCACCAAGGGTGCTTTTGCAGTCACTGGTAAAGGTGGGCCTTCCAGCGGCCAGATTCACCTGCTTTCCAGGACTTCCATTGTTAGCAGCCAAACCATCATTAGCTATGGGAGAAAGAGAGCAGTGGCTTGCGAATGATGGTCTCTGAGAAACCTCCCCCAGTGACAAAGCTGATGTCAGGAAACATCAGCCTTGTGCTTTAGTATGAGCAGGATGGAGCTCAGCTAGCATCCCTTGTGTTTGCATGTAGATGAGCAAGTCATCTACTAACGAGACAACATCTGTACAGTTCTCTCCTCACTTCCTTTTGGTTTTATTCCAACTACTAGAGCTGCAGCATGTGAGTTAACTGAAGAATGGTGATGATGGATTTAACTATCCCAAACACTACCAGGGCATTTCCCAAAGATGATGTCAACTGTGCTGTAATTATTAAAAGAGCAACTGTTCCATACAAGCGGTCTAATGCGAGACTTACGGGTCACAGACTATGAGAGTCCGGAGCATTTAAAGCACAGGGGAAAATACACTTTAAAAAATCCATTTTGAATGAACTAATTTTAAGCCCCAAGGGGACTAAAGTAATTTAGCTGATAATTCCCATAGTATTTTCATTACAGTATAGTTCCCAGCTGAAACTGCAGATTGCTGTGAGGTCTCCAGAGGCTAAACTCTACTTTTCAGGGTCAGAATGGGGTTTGTATAAAGCAGGCTCTTGAGCTAGCTTTTGTTCTGGATAAAGTTTTCCAAAGTTTCAACTGTGTTTCAAACATATATCCAAATTAGATGTAGACTTTTAGGTGTCAACAGATCTCTGAAGCTGAGAAAACTTCTACTTCAGCCATAGTTTGCTGTCAGATGTCCCACCTAATGACAGCTGACGAGTTCAAGCTACTTCTCCAGGTTCCTCCAATAGCGAAGAAAAAGAGGAGCACTTCCTGGGGACATTTGTCTACATCTTGAGAAGGTCCTCTCAGATAGATGGAACAAATCACCAACTGCCAGTTCCTAAATCTGTATAGTTGATACAGGAGTGTCCTGACATAATTTTTCTGGAATTGATACTTAACGTTTAAATTATTAAATTTAAGTGAAAATAATTTGGGACAGTTCTTCCAAAATCAAATTTGAGCTCTCTCTGATCTAAACTCTTCATTCAAAAGTGACCTTTTTCAAGCCAAGTGTTCAACTTCCTAAGTCTCGCCACTTCTAAACTTCAGCTGGTCAGTAAAATCTCCCAGTGATGGTCTCTCAGAATGTTTTCCTGCTAAACCGTAATACCTGCTGGTGAGCCTGCTTCATAAATTGCTAATGAGTTTTAACACTGCAGAATATGGGATAGGTTAGTCACAAGCTGCTTGATAGCTAAAAGCACTCAGTGAAACATGCAGCTGAAAAAAGTACCTTGAATAGATCATTGCCAGTGAGTGTTAGACAAACCAAAGTAATTAACCAGCTTGAAAAGTCTGCATTTAAAAAAAAAAAACAAAACCAGTTTTATTCTATCTTTGTTAACTAATTTGCAGCATAAAAATCTGCTATAATTGCTACAGAAGAAATCTTTCTGTTTTTGAAAACATCACCTGCATAATTTTACGCCTAGCTATTTTGTTAGAATATTTTACAAAGTAAAATTTTATTTTTGTTTTCCCCGCGTAGTCTTAGATCTGGCATATTTTTGGTCATTTTGCAGACATCTTGAAGCACAGAAGAAAAGCCCATTTTATGAGTAGGCAAAATAAGTCAAGGAAAAAAAAAAATATTTCATACAAAACTCCAAGGAACTCATAGGAAACAATTAGAAAATTACCATGATGGTAAATGAAGAGATTTTGGCTGCCTTTCTCATGAACTCAATAAATATGAAAAGAGCATATATACTAAAAAGAAGGTAAACAGAGGAAAAAGCGGGTTGAAACATCCAGAGAGGGGAAGGGCAATTTCCCAGTAGTGATGCATATTAGGTTGTGGGGTGATATCTGAGGGAAAAAGAGACAGAAAGACAGAAGGACAGAAAGAAGGGGGTGTCATGGGTTTGATCCAATTCTCCTTGATTTCAGTTACCAAAACACCTATCATAGACAACTTTCTTTTCCCTGGGGCCTAGCAAGCACACAGATTACAGAAAGAAAATGTGAATAAAAAAGCCAACCTCTGTTAGTTTGTTAGGTTTAAAGTCTGCATGTAAGAAGATTGCAAAGTTGCATCCCCACTGGTAGTGAACACACGTTTTGTAATGTAACCTACTATAACAGAGATTTTAAGCCATTTCCGAACACATATAAATACTATAAATGCAAGTCTTATATATGACTATATATGCAACACATATAAATACTATAAATGCAATACTATAAATGCAAATCTGGAAGGGACCTCAAGGACCCCCTTCTCCGACACAACCTCACTTACATTTGTGTCTTCCCTGACCGATGTATGATCATGCCTGCCAGAAATCCCCAGCACTGGGGACCCCACACCATCCCCAGGCAGTAAACTCCAGCACCTTTATTGCTAGGAAATACAGTTTAGTAAATATAAGAAAGTTCATGTAGCCTCTGTAGGCTTTGCTTAAAAAAGAAATAGTAAATAAATAAATAAAATCCGTAATTTGCCTACGTATTTCTGAATCTTCAGCAACAGTTCATCCCTTCAAACCATGGAACCGGGTGGAGGTTCTATCTGGAAAGCTGACAAAGGTCTGCAATGATACTTGTGGACCTGATTTTTACCAAAAAAATTGATTTTGTTAATTTCTGATCTCTTCCTGAATTTTCCAGTTGAGGAAAATAAAATTAATTGCCCTACAACACCTGCTGTGGCTCTTTCACTAGGGTTTTTAGGACGCTGCAAAAGTAAGAACAGAGAGGACACTCGGGACAGTGTGTAAATCACTGCAACATCCCTCTACAAGCTCCCCTGGAGCGACGGAAATGGGCAGAAAAGGCCTTTCATGTCCAGGTTTTCTTTTTTTTTTTTTTTTTAATCTGTGATGAAACCCGTCCTTCACTTTTATGAGCCAACGTAATGGAAACTGTCAGGCCAGCCTGACCCGACAGCAATTTGTTTTCTGAAGTTTAGGACGCAGGAGGGCTCTGGTCTGGGAGGAGTGATGCGAAAGGCACACTGACAGCACATTACAGTGACTCTGTCTGCATCCTTTGCAGGCAGGAACACATGTGTAATTGTACCAGATGCCAGAGCAGATATCGGGATGGACAGGAACGCATGAAATAGATTAAAAAAAATTAAATAAATAAATAAATAATTTTGTTTTCTTTTGTTTTGTTGGCATTGTTTTATTTCTTGTTTTTTCCCTAAGTGTTCAAGGGCTTCATTGCTTTTTTGCTAACTGTTCTACAGACAACTAATAGACTCTGTTGAGTACCTGACAATATCAATAGCATGTTAGAGACAGCAGATTCAACATTGTAAATCCAAAAAGTTTCCGAGCACAAAAAAAAGAGAAAAAAATACTTTAAAAAAAAAAAATTAAATATTTTTACAGAAATGTTCTCCAGAAATCATTTTGTTTCTTGTTTCTCAACATGCCACTTTCTATCAGCAGAACCACCTGACAAGCTTTCTAATGGAAAATGATTGTCCTGTTCTGCATTTGCATCTACATCCACCAGCTGTAGACATCCAACACTTGAGCTTTCTGGTTTGAGTCAGYCATCTCCAGTTAATGAGACAGACATGTCCCATGGGACACAAATTCCACCCAGGTGACATACCTGTCTTAGAAGGGTTTCAGTTGCCTTTTGGAAATGCCCGACTTCCTAACATATAAGTGGCAAACACCAGGAAAAAATGAATTGCACCCTACTTTTTTGTATGTTTTCCCAATAATGCCAGCACCATCAATTTCCACAGTGGAAGAAACGGCCATAGTAGGAAGGAGGAGGATTTATATTGCCAGAGTATCTAGCAGGTCTGGATGTGGATCAGGACCTGGCTTATAGTAGGTGCTGTGCAAACACCAACACCAAAGGTGTCCCTCTTATTCTTCTTCCAGATCTCAGAGCAAGTCACTACAGCTCATGTAATGAGCTTGAAATTCACACACCTGACCTTGGCCCTCCATCCCCCATACAGCTACATATATGTCCCCCTTCATTCTCCTACTCCACAGCCTTGCACATCAGCCACTGGAAGTCACCAGTTGCATCCAGCTGACACAAAGGGGTCACAGAGCAAGACAGAGGATGAAGCTACATGGGGAGGCCACGTTTCAGGTTAATGTGCTTGAAGGAGGCTGTCTAGAAAACACACACATCAGCTGCAGCTTCTACTTGGGAGGCATGAGTCTGGCTACAGTCCTTTTCGCCCTAGCATAGAGGAGCGATTAATTTCAGAGACTTGAGGAAGACTCAGGCTGTAGCTGCATCCCATGGTGCAGCTCAGCAGGTTTTTTTCAACATTTTTACTCTTGTTTTTACTTGGCAAAAAAAGCTAAGCAATTATCAACAGACAAAACACAGCAGACCCCTCTGTACATGGGTCACAGGCACCTTCCCTCATTTCACCCCTCTACACCATCTCAGGGCATGCTGGGGCCACCAGGTCCAGCTCAAAGTTTCAGGTACACTATCCAAACTTCCATCATGGTAGGACAGGCTTCTCTTACAGCGTCGCCTGACAGGACCACAAAATTGGTCACCACCAGATGATTCCTGGGAGAGAGCACCGTCATCTCAGCCCGATGTTCAAAGACCGAGATTAAGGACAGCAAATGACAGAATGACCAGTCATCTTGTTATTTTATGAACTAGATGCAACACCCCTTTTTTTTCCAGCTTGGATACAAATGATAACTCTTTCTGGGGGATGGTTAAGGCATTCCACCTTCCGCAGCCAATGGCACTGGGAAGATTGTATGTCTGGCACTACATCCAGTTTGAATCTTCAGGCAKTTGCATTCAGCTAAACTGAAGGAACGGAGCAGGCGGTAGCCAGAGCCCAGAGTGAAACTCAAACTCCAGTCTCTAGAGTCACTGTGGTACACTTTATCCAAACCACAACATCCTACTGACAAATATTTCAAAAAGTCCCCGAAGTTCCAAATATCCAACACATACAGATTAATTGGTAAGGTTACAGTTACAGATACCCCTAACTGGGAGGGAAGGTGGTGGTGGTGTTGTTTAAACAGGATGGAAGTTTTATGAATTATTAATTTTTATGTTGACATCAACAAATATTCAGGTCCTGAGCAGGTTTGTGGTGTTTCCTACAGCTGAGAAAGGCAGGACTGCACTGTAATGAATATGCCAAAGTCTTGTCGGTGTGGCTGCTGGCAGGAGCAGACCTTGTGATTACCAAGCTCTAAAATTTCCACACAGTCTGTGATACATCCTATCACCAGACAGGGACTCCCTGAGTGTCCTGTCTTTGACGTTGCGGATAGGAGGGGTCTGCTGGTATGTAGCTATGACTCGTGGGTGCCTCCTTCTACCTGTGAATGGGCTACTTTTGTTGGATAGTTTGCTCCAAACCAGGGATATGAACCAGGGATATCCAACATACCCATAAATAATTTCCAAAAGGAAAAAAAAAAAAAAAAGGGCAAGAGTGCTGTTTTGGCTTTATAATGTAGTT